>JANTNU010000008.1:10196151-10207269 GCA_024752395.1 Erythroxylum havanense | reverse complement strand
TTTAATCTCATTTAATTTTTCAGAAAAGCAGCCCAATATTTAATACACTACAAATTGCCCACTAAATTGAAGACATTTCACTCAACTTCTAATTAATGTAGCTACCGTGCTAGCACGGCACCTATATCTTATATCACTAGTAACGGATTCGTATGCCTTGACCTCGGCGAGTTGAGCTTCGATTTCAACTTGATTCTGACACATATAAAGCGTGCCTGCATTGCAAGTTGTGTTTCAACTTTCAATGCGCCGAGCAAATGGGGTGTTTGTACGAGGAGGAGAAGTCCAAATTCTCAGTGCTTACGTACCATACACTTTAGATGTTGACTCCAGTATATTTATCTCGTGTCAAAGATTTCGGCTTTTTTAAATTTAAGACTTTAAAATAAAATATATATCAAACTCTAATTAGAGATGCATATAATTATATGTGATGGACTATTTTAAGGTTTGGCCCAAATTGAAAGTAAGGTTTTAGATTAATGGGCCTAAATGATCTAATTAAGTATAATCTTAATATGTGCAATAATCTTAATGTTATTCTAATAAATTCAAGTAGGCTTCTATAATCTAATATGATTGGTCTAAGTTTATATTAATGATTTTATATTAAAATCTAACATTTCTAATATTGGACTTGCCCTTTGAAACTCACATGGTAAACTTATTTTTGCTAAATTGTGTCGTCTTGGATTTGTTTACATGCAAGATTTGGACTAATATTAATTCGGATTTCATTATAATTTATTTACATGACTACTGGAAAACACTCTCCTCTCTAGAAATTGAAGGAGGTGACAACATAGGACCAAGCTCGTACCTTTAAGAATTGTAGCCTCTCGTTAGTACTTATCCTTCCTTTTAGATGTGCATGAATAGGTCAAGTTTGACTACTATTAACAATTCAATACGATTTGGCATTAATGTAATATGCCTGTCTGCCGTTATTTAGAACTTGTCACCCACTCTTTCTTTTTGTGTTTATACTTAAGAAATGGTGTCCATCCATTTACGTCATGGACACAAAAACACAATCGTGTTATGAAAACACAAACAACTAGCGATAGTAAGTCAACTACTGACATATATTTGGTTCTGTCAAATTTGGGTGGGGCTAGATATTGTTGTTTAGATTCATGAGATTGACTGATTCTAGATCAAAGATACCTGCAAAATAATGAAGGCACGCTGGGAGTTGACTTTCAGTAGGCCCCTCCGACGCTCAAGTCAGCTATTTGTGAGAGCTTTTGGTGGCTGGTAAATAATGAAAAATATGGTTATGAGAATCGTACCTTTTTCATAATGAGGTAATGAATTTATATGGCTAATACCTTTGAAAATTAGGTTAACTCTCAAGGGATTGGCCGATCAGCCTATGCGTCGTTCTGAGTCTGAACTTGGACCTAGCACGACCGACCCAACTAGTATTATTCCTTTCTCAACACTTGCAGAGTTTGATAAAAGGTCAAGAAAAGCAAGGAAAATAACAATCTCTTTTAGTTAAATAGAATTGAAAATGAAAGAGGGAAATCCATTAAAACATAGGGTTCATTGTCGCTAATTTAAAATAAATAACAATGTGACATATATATTGTTATTAAAACTATATTTAAATGAATAAGAAATTCTTAATACGGCTAGCTTATCTTAAATCACTTATAATTTTTTTAAAAATTCAATTCGAACCATTTTATTTTTTATGTAATATTTATAATCATTCTCTTTTATAAATGAGAAGAATCAAATATGTTAGTATTTTTATATATTCATATTTTCTTTTAATAATCATGTGTGTCTCATCATTAATTCTTTTAATAAAAGTTTTAGAGAATTAGTTTTTATAAAAAATTGATAAGTATAAAATTAAAAGTATAAAATTAAAAAATTGACCTAGCCTTTTAAGGTGCATCTCAAACTTGGCCGATTCAAATACTTTCAAATTGTATAAAACAAGTCATTGTCAAAAATAATATTAATTTATTACAAACTAATACAATATTATTGACTGAAAACATAAGCTATCATTGTCAAGTATTAGCTATTAGATAGCTAATATGGACAACTAAGATAACTTAATTTTATTTAATTACTCAATGCAAATCAACAACTGTGGGTTCCATTCTTTGGTTGAGAAACATTGATTAATTGGTTCAGTTTGGAATTGGAAGAAGAGGTTAGAGATCAATCTTATCACTAAATTAGGCAAATATGATTAAATTGCTATTCAAAAGTGCATTACAGGTGTTTTAGTGCATTATTTAGTGTACAAGATTTTTCACTTTACAAAGATAGGGTTATTGACGTAGAAAGGTCTTATTCTTAATAAAACAAGATCAATAATTTAAGTGCCTTAAAAACAGACAAAAATTCAATAATATCTTGGTGTGTTTTCTTGTCACTTCCGTTCCATCTTCAAAACCCTAAAAGCTGAGGTTACGTAGATCCTAGTAATGTTAGCCAATGGCCAGATTCGATTAGATAGAAAGTCGGCCACTAACAGGAAGCTAAGCAGTCACCTCCTGCTTGGAATATTTTGGTCAATTTTGAGGCACTGGGGCTATCCTTTGCCAGCCACTCTTCTCTTATCTCTTTTTATCTCACGGGTCATTTTCTGTAGAAAGGATCATGTTGCGTACGTGGATATTTATGAAAGGCTTTAAAGAGTCAAATTCTAGAGTTTGGATTTTTTGTTTAATATTATTGGTTCTGCCGGATTCTGGCTGAATGGTGCGTTGCCGTTTGGATCCATGAGTTGGCAACTTCTGCTGATGGATTAAGATACCTACAAAACAAAGAAGGCTGGTCGGAGGTTGTATCCCGATTAGCCCCTCCGACGCTCAAGTAAGTCTTTTGGTAAAGGTGAGGTTGATTAAATCAGAGAAAACAACTAGGTTATGAGTTTCGTACCTCCATTATGGGAGAAAAATACCTTATATATAGTTTTGTAGTTAGGTTTAGGTCTTTACGTGTTTGCATGGAAGAATCTCTTCTATAGATGGGCCGAAGAGGGGTATGGGCTTTAGGCATAAGACTGATTTCTGATGAATGGACCGATCGACCTACAGGTTGTCTTGACTGGATCCGAGCCCAGCACGGCCGGCCCGACCAATTATAATGTTTTATTGTGTCCAATAAATCTCAATCATTTATTTATGTAGATTTTGTATAGGTTTTATATGGGTCCTGTAAAATAAATGGTTAAAATTTTATGAGAGAGAATAAGACAGAATAATATTAGACAGAGGATCTTTTCTCTCTGCAAGCTAGCCACCCTCGACCTAATACGTCGCGTTTAACAATGCTAAACGACCCAAGTTCATTTGTCTTCATCAATCATCACACTTGAATCTTAGCTACACATACGGCTTTCAGGTGACATGCTAGCGTAATGGTATGTTTTACTTTACCCTTTTGCATAGAGGCTTCTCATCTTGATGGTATTATAAAGATATGCTTCAAAGACTTGATATTCCTCCAATGATCCAAAAGCATCAGCATCAGCATCTGTGTAAGTGTTTGTGAAAGATGTAGATCATTGAATTGGTGGATTTATTAATGGTTGCCAACTTTTGTCGGGAAATAAGACTTAAATTAAAAAAAAGGGAGGAATAAAAATCGGACGGCCCATATGAAGGGAATTTTAGTACTGTTTTCGACGGTGATTTGGACACCTAACGTTTTGCCCATCAAGAACAAAAATTAAATAAAATAAAATAGATTTAGTTACACTTGAATAAATGAGAACCGTTAGTTAAAAGCGTTTCCTAAATAATTAATGTTTTATTATTCTTCGCTTGTAATTATATGCCCATAGAATCGACTCCATGATAGGTACCCATAGAATCGACTCCATGAGAGGTACCCCAATCTTCTATTTATGATTGATGGCTATACATTTTCAAGTTCATATCTACTTTTATTATTATGACGTCTATTTAATTTTTGTAAGTTGTATTTATTAGATAAATAAAGATTCATAAAATAGCTTACCATATTTTGGCATTACATTATCCAAAAAATAAAAATAAAATATAACCAATGTCTACCACAATAAGATATTTAATGGATGAATAAATAAGAATTGAGTACAAAATAACACACGATAACGAAAAAAAGAGAATTAATACCGCGTAAACATTATTCTTCTAAGTTTGTAAAGTCTCAATCGTGACAGCTTCAATCAACTTAACTAAACCGGATTTTACCCGAGGGGTCCTAGTCATTACTAGGATGCACGTCATATGGGGTCAGGCTCGGATTGTAGATCCGACAATTTTATAATAAGGTTTTTAAGAATTTGATTAAGTTTGGAAATCTTATAAAAGATTTTTAAGGATTTGATCATGTTTCTAGCAATTTAAAATTTGATCAACTTAAACTAGATTTAAAAATTAATTATTTATATTAATTTATTCTAGAAGAATATAAAAATCTTTCAAATATTTAAAAATAATAATAAATTTAATGTTCTTAACTTTTTATTTTTTTAATTTAATATCTAAATTTTTAAAATTTTCAATTGAGTGTTCAATCTTTTAAGAATTTTGCAATTCAATAATCAATCTTTTAAATTTTTTCTAATTTTAATTTTCAATTCAATGTTTAATCTTTTAAGAATTTTCAATTAAGTATCAAAACTTTTAAAATTTTCAATTAAGTGTTCAATCTTTTAAAAATTCTTCAATTCAGCATCAAAGTTTTTAAAATTTTCAATTCAGTTGTCAATCTTTTAAAATTTTTACTTTAATATTTAAAATTTTTAATTGAATGTTCAATCTTTTAAGAATTTTTCAATTTAATATCAAAGTTTTTAAAAATTTCAATTCAGCAATCAATCTTTTAAAATCTTAACAGTTCACTATTTAATTAATTTTATTAGTAAATTTTTTTTGCTTAAATTAAATTCTATCAATTTAAGCTCATTGTATGTTCAAAGAAAGTGAATGTTATGCATTTTTTGTGTAGAGATGAACTTTAACGAGTTTGACTATCTGATCTGCAATCTTGTATTTCTCCTCCTCCTTATCTATAACTCTATGGTTATTCCTTTCTTTCCAAATGCTACGTATTGTGATCGTGAACATGATTTTGAATAGATGGGCATTGATTTTCGCAGGCTCCAAATTGCAAACAATCAAATTCAATATACGTTCTCAGTTGAAACTACTGAAAGGTAGCAGGCGCAATATCTTACTCTATGTAGCCTTGGAATAATGGCATTGAAAGAAAAGGTGATCGTGATCCTTGACAACGATATTATAAAGGAAACATGTGGTATCTTCATATCTGTATAATTGACACTTCGTTTGAAGTCAATTCTTGATAGCTAGTCATGTTATGAAGGAAGCCTCGGTAGCCCGCACGGATAGTCCAGTTGGTTATTGGGAAAGAAAGTAAGTCTAAAGTTTTGGATTCGAGTCTCGACAGCGACAGTCTGAGAGCTCATCCAATATGGTAACTCCTTGTGCGCACTAAACACTGAGCTGCCTTTCCAAAAAATTGACTAGGATCAAACCGTGATTTACCTCCCTTACACAATATTAAGCCGAAGTGTAAGGACACCTAAGATGGGCGTTCTACCTTTTGAATCCAAGGAAACCTCGCCGTTGATAGAGTTTTTCCATAAGAGTTTAAACCAAGGAACTTTAGTTTACGAGCATTAATGTAACTCCCAAGTACGAGAAAGTATTTGACATATTGTTCGTACCAATCATTTCTTAAGTCAAAATTTAAAATTTTTTAATTTAAAATATAATTAATTTTATTATTTATCATATCTTTTCTTAGCTGTTTGTCTTTATTTAATAAGTTTAATACTTTTATGTAAGTAATTAGTCTGATATTTTAAATATAATTAAGATAAAAGTTTTAAGTATAAAATTGAGAGTAATTAAAATTTTATGTAATATTAGAAACTTTGCATCCAAGCAATGAAATACCGATAAAAAGAATACAAGGACCGCACGTGTAACTCACGCACTCATAGAAAGCCATGCACGAGATTGTCGCCTGCCGCTTTTGTATAACAAAGGAGAAAGAGACCAGCACACGTTTACAGGCTTACAGCTCCGTGGAACAGAGCATCTAATCTAATGACAGACATATCTGCTCTCTTTATATATACATGTCTGGGGATATAATATTCACGTATGTTTTTGTCTTGAGCTAGGAGTTGGTGGGCTGTTCTTCGAATTCGAAGCTGATATCAATTTTCTTTCTTTTAATATTTTTTTTAAGCAGCAGCAACAAAAGTAAGCATACCCATCCCCTTATTTGTTTTTCCATAATCATTCCATTTTTTGTCAATTAGTTGCATGTTTTTAGTCAGTCTGTAACACCCATTTCTTGTTTCTCTCTGTCTATCGTCATATCCTGCAGTCTGTACTTGTTTGTGTGGGGTAAGGTGGGGATGTTTGTATTGCTTTAGCTTATAGTTCTCTGTTTTTGGTGGGTGAGAAAGCTGATTTCTTGCTTTGTGGGTGGTGTTCTTTGGGTGTAGCTGGAGTGGAAAAAAGGGAAAGTGTTACCCATAGTTAGTGAGATCATAAAGGCAAGGTTGAAGCCGAAAGCGATGCCGTTGAGCATAGTCCATCGTGGTGATGGATTGCCCAGGATTATCTTGACTGAGCCTAATGGTTCATCAGTTGAGGTCAGTCAAATTCTGAGACTTAATTTGCTTCATATTTTCCCTTTTGATATTGGATGTAATTGAGTGATTTTATTCTTGTTTGTTGCGATTGGAACGCGTTTAGTTCTATTTATCTTACCTATAGATGATGCTCACATAAATGGGGGGAGAATTTTGGCATCTGGTAGTGGAAATAGAACGGTTGAGTGGAGAATAATATCGACACAAAGATGTAATTGTAGTCAATCTCTGTTATAAAGTTGGAAAAATTTACAGTGACGAGAAGAGCCGAGAGATTCCTGATTAAGTCTGATAAAATGGAGACATGATGCATGCATGAAGCATTTGAAAGGAGTTGAGCAAGAAAATTTTGATGGAGCATGAAGGTTTTGCTACTAAAGATTGATGAAGGCTTTGTTATCTGTTAAATACGAGAAACAGTAGTTTTCTTTTGAGGCTTACCCTGTTGGGAGTTTCCATACATCTGATTGAAGCCTGTATGAAGATTGTAATCGCGTATGTACCTTAAACAAGTTGGAGAACTACTATTCAACTAGTTTTCATAATTCAGAAGTTTATATCACATGTGCTACTCTACTGTTATTATGATTCTCAGTTGGTTGAACTGCAGAGCAAATGAAAACACTTCAACACGTTACTCTGATAGTTCTTAAATTTTCGTGGTTATCCAACTTTATTCCTAATTCCTATGGTTGTTTTCAGGTGCTTCTATATGGTGGTCAAGTTGTTTCCTGGAAGAATGATAAGAGAGAAGAACTACTATTTATGAGCAGCAAGGTTGATTTTATTTTTTTTTGGGCTCCTTTAGGTGTTATTAATAAATAATTGAATTTATAAGGGTTGTACTTTTCATGAATCAGATATAACCTCATTCTCATATCCTTTACGCAACTGTTGTAACTGACACTGATAGAGTCAATTACTTCCAAGATCATATACTTTAGAAGGTTGAGGTCAATGCATAAAAACGACGTTTATGGAATATATTTTAAAATTATTTATGTTATTGATTCTTTAACTCATCAATCTCGCTCTGATTTTAATGAACAATTGACGGTACTCTAGTCATTGATTCACTAATGATCAAACTTTATTTAAGCCTCACATATACCAGGCTACTGTTATGAGTGATAAAGCAACATATACAAGTTAAACCTCATTCTGGCGGCATTTTATTCTTTGCAGGCTATTTGGAAGGCACCAAAAGCTATCAGGGGTGGTATACCTGTCTGCTTTCCTCAGGTTCGACTGCTAGTATAACATATCTCAAGTTTATCCTTATTAGTATTGTTTTCTAAATTGATGTTCTTATTTCAGTTTGGAAATCTTGGTTCACTGGAGCAACATGGGTTTGCAAGGAACAGATTATGGTCATTTGATAATGATCCATCACCTTTGCCCCCCGCAAACAATCAATCGAGTGTCGATCTTATATTAAAGTCCACAGAGGAGGATCTTAAGATCTGGCCACGTAGGTATGCCTGCAATTTGAAGCAGCCCACACAAGGCCATTGCTTAAGGATCATTTACTTGAACTAACGAATATTTGCATTATGATTTTCTGTAGCTTTGAGTTACGGCTTCGTATCTCTCTCAGTGCTGGCAAACTTATTTTGATCCCACGTGTGAGAAACACAGATAGCAAGGCCTTTTTATTTACATTTGCGCTGCGTAACTACTTATCTGTATCAGATATCAGGTCCTTCTTCAAATTTCAAACCTTTCATCTTGATCATAATGATTTACGGGTACAAGTTTACTATTGTTTCAGTTTGTATGATTATTGGCTAAATATTACTCAACTATCCAAAATGATCTGCGAAACAGCTTTAGTAGCTAAGAAGTAGGAATATATTCCCTTTTATGTTTTCCAGATGAGATTAATGATGTTTTTTACTTGCAGTGAAGTGCGAGTTGAAGGATTGGAGACACTTGATTACTTTGAAAATCAAAAGCAGAAAGTAAGATTCACTGAGCAGGCAGATGCAATTACTTTTGATGGCGAGGTACTAGATTTATGTTTCCTTGAAATTCAACCAGAATCAAACCATTGTTGTGAAAATACATGTTTAAGTTGTAAATATTTAGTCAGTTCCAAGGTTATGTTGAAACTATGCCCTATCATTTAGGCTCCTTTTGAATTCAAACATATTCTCATTGTATCTATAGCTTGTGAGATTTTTTTATTTCAGGTTGACAGAATATATTTGAGCACCCCAACAAAGATTGCCATCATAGACCATGAGAAGAAGAGAACGTTTGTTCTTCGAAAAGATGGCATGCCAGATGCAGGTTCTAAACTGCTTCTGCTGATATCATATCTGTTAGATTTTCTTATTTTCTCGTGATCATGTATATTAGAGTTCATTACTTGCATATAATGTGGGATAGTTGATATGCAGTTGTGTGGAATCCTTGGGATAAAAAGGCAAAGGCTATTCCGGACTTGGGGGACGAGGACTATAAATCCATGTTGTGCGTGGATTCTGCTGCAATTGAAAACCCAATTGTCTTGAAACCTTTTGAAGAGTGGAAGGGTCACCAAGAACTATCCACTGTGTCATCAAGTTACTGCAGTGGGCAGCTGGACCCTCTGAAGGTTCTTTATGGCTTTTAGTGATTGCTCCCATGAAGTTGATGGAGCAGATCCTGTAAGCTGTATAAGCTGCCCTATGCTTTTCTAGGAGAGAGATAAAACCAGCTGAATGTTATAGTTGGCTGCATTTTGGGGCCAAACTTTCACACTGAGCAACAAGATTTTCCGTTGCTTTTTTGTGATTATTGTAGGTGCCTCTTCTTTTCGACAGAGTAGTTCCATAATGGCATAATGTTGATGCAGAAAGAGAGAAGTATTGACTTTCTTGAATACTTAACATATAGAATCATTAAGTCGTCATATTGCTCTGCAAATAACATAGCGAAATGGGAATTGTCGAAGCCTAGTTTCTACCATAAACTGGCCACAACATTTCTGCTAACTATCATGCTTAGTAGTTGGTCAGTCAATCAAATTGGACTTTATTCCCTAACGCCTACACGAAGGACTTTTTAAGACTTTTTAGTATGTGATTAGAAGAAAGAAAGCATGGACAATCCAACTTTTTCTTTGGCATCCTTGTCCAAAGGATCGTCTCCCAGATACAGGTTGATGTATGCCCTGCAGAGAAGTTCACTCTCTACCTTGCTTATCATCTCATCAATCACTGTGCACATCAAACATGAGCCTCGCATTAGATTTCTGCATTTATTAACTACATAACATGTCAATGCATGCTTACCTTTAGTTTGCAGGATGTACCCAGGGAGTCTAGAAATCTCGATTACAGATCCAGTTGGTAGCTTAGTGTCATCTGAAGCTTGACCTAGGAGCCTATAATTAAGAAACAAAAAGATATTAAACATAGTGCAGTAGCTTATTTAGGTGAAGGTAGTTCACTAAATTTTACTTGTTTATGAGCTCATCATTCTTCTTCCCACCGGTAAGCTTTTTTATGGATGCTCCAAGGCCTTCATCAAAACTCTTCTTAACCATGCCCATGGTGAGAGAAGAATACACTATTACCATCCTTACTGTAATTGGCAGATCACTTTCAATCATCAATTGGTACAGTTCCTTTGTTGGTTTTGCTGGTGCCTTAACAATCTTTGACTTCAGAAGATCCTTAAGCTTCTCGCCATCAGCATATATCCCTTAAATTTGACATACTTCGTTTAGCATCACATAAGTCAAGACAAATGGGTATACTCGTCTCCAGAAACCGGTCTTGTGATTCGTTACCTTATGTTGAATAAGATATGCTTTGCTATAGCTACTACATTCTAACCAAGTAGATTACTTGATCATTGACTTGTTTATACTACCTCATCTGTTGTTGATATTTGTTCTAATCAAGTTAGTATAATGCATGTCACTGCAAAAATACGGTGCTTTGTTTTACACTAGATCATTTACATTATTATGATTCTGTTGTTTGCGTCCTTCCAAAATGGGGCCATTGATCTACTCTGCAGCTCAAGTGAGTCAGGAACTAAAGTTTTTTTTTTTCCTGGAATCAAAATGATGCTAATATTCAAATAAATGCAACATGTATGGAGATAAAGAAGCTGAGAGAAATATATTACCAAATCCATAAATTTTGATGCCCAAGCCAAGCATGGACTTCTTCCTCAAACCAACACCGATTAGCTGTTTCCCATCATCCAACTTTACAGGGAAGGAAACACCTGACTTTGGTTCAACTTCAACTGCAACCTCTTCTTCCTTTGGCTTCTCAAGAATGGCTTCTTTCCCATATGCAGCTTTGTCCGAGGTTGACACTCCATTTTTCTTCATCTCATTCTCACAGCCAACCCCATTAAGTTCCTTCTCCTCTGCAGGCGTCGCAATGAGATTCTCAGAAGTGGGTGCCATTTTCCAACTATGGTGACTTTACTACAAGATAGAGAAGTGTGCTGGTGTGGAAGAGAGA
>JANTNU010000008.1:10131738-10143250 GCA_024752395.1 Erythroxylum havanense | reverse complement strand
CAAAGTGTTTTCATACTTTTCTGCAGGGGCATATTCTGCAAATGATGCGTGGGAGTTTAAAGAGCTGGAAGAGGCAATAACCAAAAATTATTTCTAACATCCCCTTGGAAACTATTGTTCCCATTTTGAAGTTAAGCCACAACATTGTTTCTTTAGCCTATTTTAACTTCTGTTTCCTGCCAAAGTTATGGATCCCTCCCCTGCCTTTAAAGATGTTCATTCAGAAGTCAAGAGCATTTCTTTTGTGCTACGGAACCCCATCTCTCAATGCCGTTAAACGAACTGCCCGATTTGAGGGTTGTATTATAAACCACATTATTGTTTTTTGTACAGAATTAGTGACAGACTTGATTAGCCCGAAATGCTATGCAGAAATTGACTTTCGCTTTTGCTTGTTTGCTGGGGGAGTTCACTCGAATTCTAAACTTAGGCTTGAGCCATAGTCAAATGGTCTATTTTAGAGAAAAGATGGTTTGTAAGATCACTTTTGTCCTACGAAATAACATTATCCGACACAGGTAATTCTTGAATCTTGATATCCAAGAAGCATAACATTATCAGAGTCAAAATTGCATGAACAATTGAGGCTAAGATGCAAAAGTTACAAATTGCCTCTTTAGCAGTATTTCATTCCCCCTAATGAGTAGTTGAATTGTGTGCATCAACTCCCTTTACTTTGAAATAAGCTTTCTCCGCATTAGTCATTCGATCTTGAAACATTCTCCATTCTTTATGACACCTCTCCCTCACCTAACAGGATGTCAATTATCATTCACATAATAGTACAAAGTTTATGTCTTTGTGGTTGCAGAGCGATTAAACAGTAAAAAGGAGGAAGCAGTTTAAGAGTTGAAAGAATGTATGGAAAAACAAACATCTATTACTTACCCCTTCCCACGGTGCTCTTCCAGTCTCCGCTTTCCCCTTCCCAAAGAAGAAAACAGTGATTAATTATCTGTCAAACAAAACAGCTTGACTCACAGAAGACAAGTGCCTCAGATTACCTGGTTTCCAAGTGAAGGAACACCTTGGTGGACTATCCACTGTGCATCCACAACTCCTATTTTCTCATGAGCAGGCTGTTTCCAGGCATAGAAACAATGTGAAAATTTACAAAGGTAGAAAAAAGAAAGTCAAAAGAGGAGAGAGAAGCAGCTTCCAGACCTCAACACATTTCCTCAGAGCAAAATCTAGACCCCATCCATGGACCAAGTCATTCTGCAACAATATAAAGATACCAGCTTAGCTATGCAGGGGAGTTTGGAGGAGTCCCTATAATAAGACTATTTAAATGTATAGCTGAAGACCTGAATCATGTGCCATACACATCTCCATGCATCCCTAGAAAATACAGTTGCCATGATTTCAACGAATCTGTCCATCAGATATCCATGGTAAGCCAAACCAGTTCTATATATCGCTACAGTATTAACGAACAGATAAAAACGTCAAATAACATATAGATTTTATATGATTCCATACGCTGCACATGGTGGCAAATGTGGATCAGTACACCAACCAGGCTTTTCCTCAGTGTCCCTTCAGCAGGTGAATGATAAAGTTGGTCAGGAAGCAGCAAGACATGTTCAAAAAAAGAGGGGGGGGGTGGATTAGGCAGGCAGTTACTAATTACTTGTGAACTTCAGTGCCATCTCTCTTTTTTGTCATAGCCCATGTCGTTCCTCTACTGGGATCTAAACCAGGCTGCGAAATCTCCAGACCATGTTTCTTTACTAATTTTATGTATCTGAGTCAAAGAAATTTTCTAATTTCCTTATGCTGCTCGAAACATTATTATCAAATAAAACCGGGAATCAAATACTAGCACTCACTCCTCTGCATCAAAATGTTCCACTCCAAGATCCTCATCCCACATGAAAATATATTCATATGGAGCAACAATGTCTGGATGGAGAAAGCGCTTTGCATACCACCTTGTTGAATACAAAAAGTTTATAAGAAATGAACTTAAAGTTCACCATTCATTCAGATTCATCCAAAAGTGACAAAAGGGCTAGTTTCTGACCACTTTGTTTGTTTCCTCACGCTCACATGGATGGCTCGCTTTGACCACTCAAATTCATCCCATTCAGTTGTCCGCCCATCATAGTGAAACAGCATGATTGAGAAGTTTTCTGAAAACTGCTAGAGTATGTACACCTTTGTTGAGAAAATGAATGCAAGCTAATACACACAGACATACAAAGAGAGATGGAGAGAGATGACCTTTTTAACTGCTGCATCAATATTACTTTTCTGATTATACCCAACAGTAAAAGTAACAAGATACTTTGGCTTGATAGATAAATCCTGCAAATGCCACCTCCATCAATTGGAAGGTTCAGATTAGAGGACAAAGTACCAGAACTAATCATCATGAAAGTTGATAAATCAAATTGAAAAAAACAGGAACACCTATCAGTTGCAAGCGAGTGTAGATATGATATTCTGAAGGGCAAGTGCAAGACAATTTAATAATATGGCATATATTATAAGTAGTTTTGCTTTGTTAAACATTTTCAATATACGATTCTGATACCTAACTGAAAGTTCAAAACCTGCCTCCACTTCTTCAGCAATTCTAAGTCATCATGATCCATACATCAATGACAATTACATTTACAGCTGACAGTAAAATAAGATTTCTTACAATTTCCGCTTACTAAAAATTTCAATGAAATTTTTGCTCCTACTCTTCTATGAAAAGGATTTATCACTCCCTCAAATGTCACTGACATTCTTTGCACAGAACTACTAAATAACTAACATGTGTCAGAGTTACTCATTTTCAATACCAGTGTGCCATTAAAGCTGAACTATATTTAAATTTAGTCATTTTGGGAATGTCAAACCTTGTTAGGCATACCCCACAATCTCCGGAGGTAGAAATCTGACTCTGATACTACTATACCAGGAGGCAGTCTCTCAGCTCCTCGAGGATTTGTTGGAACCCAGATCTGCACAGTTTAAAGGGTTGAAGAATTAATAAAGAGAGATGAAACATCAAGAAACTTTTTCTGCTAATTTCTGAGTCAGGAGCACTAGCAGTTGGTATAGGTTTTGAAACTACTAATTTCTTCACAGGAGGACGTACAGATTCACAATCCCAAACAATTTCTGGATTAATCTATACGACAGCCTTTGGATTTTTCTTTTTTGCAATATTTACTGAGTTGACAATTAGACACCGTAGTTATTCACAAATCCTTTTGAAATTGCTTATGAAGCACAATCACAGTGTCTAGGAATGGAATAAAAAACTAAAAGGATACTGTTCAGGGCAGCAAAGAAAATGCCGCATGGACATGCATGGCAGAAGCGCAGTTTAAATAAGGTTTACCTTTATATCGTCATTCGCTTGAAGTTGCGGAGAACTGCCAGTATTTCCCTTCAGAGAAGCCCAAGCATTGAACAGTGCTTGTGATGAAAGACCAGAATACTTATCATCAATATATGTGAGATCAATGGATGGAAACAAACTGGACGGAAGGTTCATCTACCAGTTTAAAAAAAATCAAAATAAGTTTACTAAAGCTGTTTAGTTTCTTCCATAGAAGTTTGAATGGAAGGATATTAACCTTAGATAAAGAAAGTGTTGGAAAGGATATTCCTAAAAAAAAGCCACATATGATCCCAACAAAAGCTGTCATGAAAAGCCTCCCTGTCTCGCTAGGTTTCCTTATATTACCACTGGATTTAAGAGTAAGCTCAAGTTAGACATGTCCACGATATTTTTATAAAATGAAAATTTAGAAGTATAGGACGGAACAGGAAAACTTTAAAAATCCTTTCTTCGTATAAAAATTGCTTGAAGTTCCATACCTCCGAACTTGGACTCGCATCGTAATTTAAAATCTTCAACTCTCAAATTGCAAATGTCCACAGTTGAAAACCAACCAATGATAACCACTCAAGAAGGTCATCAAGATTGTAAATGTTCACGTTTTAGAGTGAAAGGAAACCCTTCATGAAAAGATCATCAAGTCTGCAAATGTTATCACCAGACAATCCAAAGATAAGAAATCAAGCATTTGCAGTCATAGAACCTATAAGTCTCAAACACAAGCAAGAGAACAAAACTTGACCAATACAGTCACCAGTAAATCTAAAGTCTAGCTAATAGAAAACATAATGAATTGTGTCAGTCAACTGGAAGAAAACGTGCTCCTGCAGACAGCAGTCCGTGATTGATCATCCCCAAGATAAAGGATATTAACTTTCTTTTAAAGGCTGTCATGTGCAATTCAGATTCAGATATATTGCTTCTTAAAAGTCACAACGACATGGATGTGAACTTACGGTCAACCATCATGTACACTCCTTATAAACCCATATAACAACCAAGTCCCACCTTTCTCACAAAAAGCTTCTAGTTACAACTTTAGCTAAAATAGTACACGCCTGCATTTTTTTTTTAATAGTCAGTCACACCCACTTAACAAAAATATACCTTCCATGACAGGCCTACCTCCAAATTATTAGCAATCTACTTCATCAACCCAATTCAAGTTTCAACAAACAAAAAAGTTAAACCCCGTCGACCCCAATAGGCATAAATGAATGTCCATGAGCTTCAGAAAAGATCATCAAGACGAAACTGCTGTGAAGCAATTTAAGCATGGAGGAACAAAGCAACAGGGTATTACCGAACGTGGGATCAAATCAAGGATTCGTCTTTCTCAGGAAATCCCTACACAGAGAATCCAAGAAGCGGTTTACCAAAGGCCTAGGTTGGTTGCGGTCAAACTCTGTTAACAAAGCCTTATTACCTGTTTTTGAACGACAAAAAGAAGAATCAGAGACAAAGAAAGAGAGAGAGAGAGAGGAAACGAAAAAGAAAACAGACCTCTTGCAGAATGAAGCTTGAATTTATGGGAAGGAAATTAGCAAGAAAGTTCTACTTTTTCGTAATTTCCAATGACTTTCGCAAATGGGTTTTCAGAGAATTGATAAAATTTTCTGTTTCAAAATTTCTCAGCAATCAATTCAGAACTAACTCCTGGAGGTTCCCTACCCTTCTATTCCATATGGTCAAATGTAATTATGTTAGGATATAATTTTTGACTCCATCTTTAAAGCTGAACAATTGGGACCCATCATTGATTCCCTACTTTTATGAAACGTGGACATATATGAAAATATAAACCGACTTTGAAATTTTATTTACACGAGAAGGTCCGGTAATATTTCAATATAAATTTTATAGAGATATAAGATTTGAAAAAATTAAATAGTGCGAAATTTTTCATACTTAATAATGAAAAACTTAAAATCAAACTTGATTTGGGCTGGAGTCTCACCGGTCAGATATTATTCCGTTTGGTCACACCCACATCTCGTAGGAGAACGCTGTGCATCCCGTAGGGACAACGAGAGTCGAACTTGTGACAAAATTCAACGGTGCGGGCTCACCCAAACCAAAACTCAATGAGATTTGAATTTCTTCTTTAGAACTTGTAGGGTTACCTAACCTAAGTAATGAATTGTATGTAAAGTTGTAGACTTTGGAACATTTGAAATTGACATTGACGAGGCGATAGTACTTAATAGGATTTGAAATGGCATTGTTAGTGCCACTCTACCACCCTTTCTTTCCTCAATATCGTTTTGTAGTTAAGGAAGTCATTTTGTCTCCTATCTAAACTCCAATGTTTTGCCATCTGCCATTTTCAGCTTTCAGAAGTGATTGGTTTTAAAATATAAGCACATGGAAGCATTAATATCACTAATTACCAATTACTGTAAGAAAGCTATTTTTTGTCAAGATATGATCTATTTCTGTCTATCCTTTTTTGGTTATCTACAATGAAACCTTATCCAATATGACAAACGATCTAAAAACATTTTTAAAAATATGCAAAAATGACATAGTCATACATGATTCTACAGTAAATTACAGGCGAAATTATAATAGAAAAGACAGAGATATACAAAAGACTCTTTTATGGTATTTTTTGTAAAATTATGTCTTATTTAATTGTACTATAGCACTCTTATTATACAAGGCTCTTGGTTTTCAATTGTAATTTTATCAATAGTTAGTTATCAGTATTTCTTTTATAATTGAATAATATCTAAATAATACATTGCAATTTAAATTCACTCTAGTTAAGTTATCACTATCGTTATGATAATTTAACTAGTGAAGACAATTTAGTAATTATAAAAACATAACCACAATTAAAGGTAGTTTCAAACCATGTTGATTTTTTTAAATACTTATGTTATTAGGAGCAAATTGTGTGATTTTTGTCTTTTCTCAAAAATTAAAAGTTAGATAAGTTGTGCCACACCATCCTCATATTTAGGGTGATATTATCTGCAATTATATAATGATTAACTTTGTTAAGTATTGAATCTCAAGGTTTAATAGAAGAATTTAAAACTTCTTATTTTATTACTATTCAAAATGTTATACTTTTTGATGTATAAATATAAAATTAAGACATAGCAATGACATAATCATTGAATTAAAATGAGAGAAGATAATTTGAAATCTCGAGTTTTGGTGAATTTGGAAAAAAAATCCTTAAAAAATCATAATAAAATGTTATTATAGCAATGGTTTTATCTAACTATAAAATAACACCCTAGCCTAGTTTAATTTTACTTTAACGAGTTTGAATTGGATAATATAATACACTTTGTCAAATTATAAAATGATATTAATTTCATTAAAAAAATATAGTATAAAACATAATTTGTTATGTAACATTCCATTCCCACACTAAGGGTTATAACCCTAGATTTTTGTAATTGAGAAAATAGTAATAAGATATTAGGAAAATGCATCTCATACTCATGCATGATGTTAACAAACACACACGTAATTTGATTATTGCATGCATTAAAATAAAAGTACATGCATTTATTGACATTTCGGATATAATTGATTATAAATGTGCTTAAATTGAAAATTTTGAATTATTTGTTTTGAAAATCGAATGAGAGAAGTATAAATAGTTGGTTTAGAATTTTGGTGAATTTTAGGAAAATATCTAAAATCTAAGGATATTTTGGACTAGGAAAAATGTCAAGTGGCAGAATAGTTATGAATAGTAGTAGAAATAAGAGATAAATGGCATTGAAAATTTTTTATATGTGACATTAAGATTTAATGACAAGTGTCATTGAAAATTGGGAGAAAAATTGAATTGAAAATTGGAAACAAGTGGACTGGTAGATTAAAAGACAAAGAAGAAACCTTGAGAGAGTGACATGTGGCTTGTTTTAAGCCACGAAATTCATTAAGTGAAAAACCCATATTTATGGTTTTTCACTTGTCATTTACGAGACATGCTTCATTTCTCCATCTTCTTCTTTTTTTTCTTCATCTTCTTCATGTGTTATCTTCCTCACTCACGACACCTCACTCCCACCCTCATCATGTTGAACTTTGTCCAACTTGTTCACTTTGCTTCTTCAAGAATTATTGTCCTCTTCATTTCTTACTAAACACGCAACCCTGCCACCCTAAAATGATGATGCATGTGTAAGAGAGGGAAGCTAGGGTTAAGTGAGATCTTGAAAAGTTTGAAGAATCTTGAAGCTAAACAAGTATGTATAAGTATTAATCCTTCTTGATTTATTGAATGAAGCATATTTGATGATAGTTAGAGGTTAAATGTTCATAAATTGAGGATGGGTAATAGATTATGAAATGGGAATAATTAAGGTGATAGTTAGAAGTGAAATGAAAGTGAAAATGAAGTGAATATGTGTAGGAATTTGACGATGAATATGTATATATGTGTATGTTTATTAGTGCTCATGGTCAATTATGGACTATAATTTGTTTATGGGTGATATTGAGTTGAAATGAAGTTGAGAATGTAGAGGAAATGAATTAGAAAAGATGGTTTAGGTATAAGATGTGTTATATATGAAATGTTGGAATTTAAAAGCTGAAAAATGTGATAGTAACATATTCACTGCATATGCTTCTGTGAAAGTTCACCACGACCAACTCCTGGCTTCGCCACGATGAAGTTTCCTACACAGCTTGAACATGCTTCAGTATTTTAGGTGTAACTTATTCTATAGTTATCCAAATAAAATGATTTTTAATTTGGAATAAACTAGAGACATAGGACTACAAATTATATGATGAAATTGAGTTTTAATTCAATCGCTAAGAATTTCAATTTCTGGATGGAATTTGAGCACATAATATTGTTTTAGTATAAGAACAGTCCAAAAATATTTGGGGTATAAATTTCAAATTACTAAACCAAATTGAATGATTTTGATGTCATTAGAAACTTAAGATAATGGGTAACATTTTTCTATAAGAAAGTGTTATCAAATTTCTTCATTTCCCTTATCACAATGATCATGAAAATTTTACCCAAAGGTCTGGATTTATAGAAGGGTTTTGGTTCATGAAGCTTAGAAGATACATGAGTTTAAGTATTCAAGAATCAATCTTAATGAATATGCTATGATTGGGTTCTTAATTTGAATTCCTATTGAATGAGATTTTGCTATTGTTGAAGAAAATCAAGAAAGGCAAGAGGAGTAAGAGGAGAGGCATATTTGAGCAAGTTTTTTTTAAGAAAGAAATTTAAGGTGGGTTACATGTTTATAATTGAGTTAATTAGCCATAAATGTTTCTTTCAAATAATGGAAATAAATTATTTTAACTACTTTATAAATGTGCATTTATTGCTTTTTAAATGCTTTGAGAAAGTGTTACATGTTTATGGTAGAATTTATGAGCCATGAACATTTTTCAAATCAAGATAGTTAAATATTTTCAATTGTGTTATAAATGTTCCATTTATTGCTTCTTGAATGGGTTGAGAAATTGCTATATGTTTAGTATATGAATTATGTTGATGATTTATGGAAAGAATATGAAAATAATTTTTGAAAAGATATTATGTTTATGAAATCATGTTTCGGAAACGTGTCATTTTGGGCAACATGTTTACAAGTTGTAAAATGCATGATTATGTGAGTTTGTGGTGGTCCATTATATTATGTCAAGTGCACTTCGACTCTATTAAAGGCTTCTCCCGCCTACTCACTAATGACATGGAGCTCATTTATGGACTTCCTTATGTTTACGACTACACAAAACCATTATATAAGATTGTGATAATACGTTCTGTTTATGAACTACACAAGACCATTATGTGAAATTGTGTTAGTACGTTTTGTTACCTTATGGACCTACTCAAACTATTCAGATTTGTTTATGTATTTATGATTGATCGACAAGTTTGATGCATATGTGAATTATGTGTTTATGAATTGTTTGACAAGTTGAGAATTTGGGAAATATGTGTTTTATGGATTTGATGCAAAATTATTATGACATTAAGCATTTACAATGGTTTTGCTTGTTATCGATTATAAACTTGTTACCTACGAGCTTTTATACTCGAATCAAGGCATCACTTCGATTATGCATATTTTTGTATTTTAAGCTAGATTCGGTAAATACAAGGCTTTAGTCGCATTTCAAGTATTATTTGTTTAAGTATCTTTTGTATTTTGATATTTTGAGCCATTGATGTATTGTGGCTTGAAATGTCCATTAAAGCTTTGTAGAACTCTTTCCTTTTGAGGATAATAAGGTTGAGTTGAAACTAGGTATACTTGAAGAAGTTATCGATTTGAGATGATAAACTTTGAATACAAATTGTTGTTATATATAAGTGAGATATGTTAGTGTTATGGAAAAGAAAAATGGGAATTTGTGAAGGATGAGAATTAGTGGTAAGTAAACGATATAGAATATGAAATTTTTGGATATTAGAAGTTGTAGGTTAAGGGGTGTTAAGGTTGTAAGTAGGTATGGCAATGAGTAGGGTTCAGTTCGGGTATTACTCTACCCATATCCATATCTATTTTTTATGACTCAACTCATATCCAAATCCATATCCATCGATTTTTATGATTTACTACTCATATCCAAATCCATTGGATTGTTCAGGTTTTTGGATATCTATCGAGTTATATAGCACACAAAAATATAACTTCTAAATATAAAATATAAAGAGCAGATTTATGCGAACACTCTAAATCAAAATTACTTTAATAATAATAAGTCAAGATTTTGATTTGTATGTCTTAAAAAATCACAAAATTTGAATAATAAAAATTATAATGTCTAGTGTAAAGATAACATATAGTTTTCACAATCAAGAACTGGAACAAAGACTGAAATATTCAAAGCTTCAAATTTTCTTTGTGTGAACTCCACAACATTTAAAACTCCATCTCCATATCATTTGCATTATTATCATCCTATTAGAAAATAAAATATGATGAAAAAGGTGAGGACTGAGGAGTAAAGTGAAGATTTTAAAGTTATTTCTTCTCAGAAAATATTAATATTTTATTATATTTAACTATAAATATTCAATACAAAATAGAAAATAGAGTTAATAAAAAACGGGTAGGGTGTGGGTATCCATTGGTTCGGGTTATCACTAGACCCATATCCAAATTTATATCTACATTCATTTTTTAGCATCCATTTAAAATCTTTTTTTTAGCCTCCATATCTATTTTTTTAGGTCGGGTAATACGAATATTAATTGGGTTAAAAACTCACTGCCATCCCTAGTTGTAAGCATATATGTATTTTTGCATTGTTTGATGTTAGGGTCTGGGTTGTGATTCCAGAGGTTTCACCGCGGCGAAGCCATAGTTTGTCACGACGAACATTTCTCAAAAGTGACTCTCACCTATACGAGGAGTGTTGTCGCGACGAAGGACGAACTTTCGTTACGAGGTATTTTTCCAAAGAGGGTTGGAATAAAACAAGAAATTCACTGTGACAAATTCTCGAACTTCACCGCGGCATATTTCACCCAAAGGGTGTGTTGCAAGATCCTGGGATTTCGCCGCAGCGAGGCCAGAAGTTGGCCGTAGCGAACTTTTCCTGAAGGGTCCTTGCATGTGCTCTCATCGTTTTTGTTGCAGCGAAACTCTCAATTTGTCACGGTGAACCCGCCTGCTCAGAGCCCAATACATAGGTTGCATTTTAAGAAGTTAATATGTTGTTTAAAATTGTTATCCATGATCTATATATACAAATATATAACTTTGAAGTTTTATGATGAAAATAAGCATTTTTAGAAGTCTTTAGTAATTTTCTTATTTCATTATAAGAATCAGAGGAGAAGGCATTAGCTAAAAATATGGTGTCCTATGCATAGACAAGCCAATAAGATCAATATACTAAAGACACATGTATGTTAATGCAACATAGGTGTTTTTGTAGGAGGAAATACTTTGGAATACAACCATGCCACATACCATATCTTATCATAGAGAAAAGTGAGATATACAACTCGAGATTGTTAGAGTAGTGCCCTAAAGGCAATCCCCTTTAGCGCTTTTTGTTCATAGTCTTGTACAAACTTTATGAATAAATAAAGAAAGGCATGTTTCATTTATTTGATGTTCTTTATGAATTGATGTTGATCTTTAATCAAATTAATGAAGTCCATGATATATGACATAGCATGAAGGAAATTATGATGTGATCATACTACTG
>JANTNU010000008.1:10084639-10120193 GCA_024752395.1 Erythroxylum havanense | reverse complement strand
AGGAATGTTTCTGCGTTTATCTTTGCTTAAAATTTCGTTTGGATTTGCTTAAACTTGAGGTTGTTCCTTATGGGTTTGTTTTCTTGCGGGGACAATAAAGAATGGCAGACTATGCCAGTTCCTATCACTTGGGAAACTTAGCTGCATGTCACGTAATAAAACTAGTTATCGTGAAATGTTAAGCTTTGCGTTCTGTAAATCGCGGATTGACCGGCTTATAATAGCTACATTTATTGTTAGTTATATCATTGTTGCTTTGTATCTTTTACTTGAAGTTATAATTTGGTTAATGCTAGTTCATTGAAGTAACTTGATTGTGATACTCTATAAGATGTCGTCTCTTTACTAATTTGTTAATGCTTTCTGTAGATTTTCAGCATAGGAATCTTTTGATCATTGTCACACCTTCATTTTATTATATTTCATCCATAGGCAATTTCATTCATTTAATATTCCCTTTGGTTTTTTTCTCTTCATGGATAATATAATAACAAGGTGGTGGTTTTGCATTTTCATCTTTTGTTATTGCGCTAAAAATTGTTTTCTTTGGTTTTATCTGTACAAGCAGCTGATTTTAGATAGTTTTTGCATGTAAATGCAGCTCCTGAGGTTGTTGAGAAGCCTGGTGATAGTTCTTTGTCGAGGCTCAAAAGTTTATACATTCAGGCAAAAGATCTTTCAGAGAATGAAGTAAAGTATGGCCACCTCATGTTTTGTGATGTTGATGCATTATACTATGTTCCTCCCTTTCAAACAAACTTTTTATCCTGTTATTGGGACAAAGTATTTCCCTACTTATAATAGTATTATTTTTATTTGTTTTTTATGTTGGACTACATAATTTTTACATGATGATCAAAATGATAAGATGATTTGACAGACCTTTTGTTTTTGTATGTGGATGCAGTGTTTCTAATCTCCTACTGAGTCAACTGGATGCTTTGCTGCCATCTGGATCTTCAGGACAACGAAGGAAGGCGGGTATGTTTTACAAGCAGCAAACATTGAGTTTCATTTTGCATGACACTCTTGTACAGACCTTCTATGACTATCGTATCAAACTTCCCTTCTTCTGAAGTATACCAAAATGACAACCCTTAGATCATGTTGGCAATAGCTAGAAGTTTCTTCTTAAAATAGACCGCGCAACATTTAATTGTTGGTGTTTTCTTTTTTCTTTTTGGATTGATATGCTGAGAGTAGGTGTCCTCTTTCAATTGGGCATTAATCCTTGGCTTAACCAACTGTAGATCTTCTATGTCATGAGAGACCTCATTAGCTGGGTGTCTTTCTGCCTTTGGCAACTACAGAGTGGACTTGGGGGTTATCAATGCCCTGGAAGTCCCCTAAGATGAATAAGGAAATCTGATATAAAAGTAAAACAGGAAAACTCTAAAGAACTAAAGTTCTTTTTTAAATGGCCGATCATGGATTGTATTTCCCCTGCGAGGAAAAAGTTCCATTTGTTATCAATTTTTATTGTGAGGCTAGTGTTACTATTTACGAATGCGTAAACTTCTATTAATGAGTTTTAAATTTATCGCAGAAGGTAATGATCAGAAAAGGAAAAGGATGAGGGCTGATTCAGATATCTCGAAGCTTAATGCTTCTGCAAGAAGTCAACTTGAGGCTTGTGCTAGTCTAAAGGGTGAGCAGGTATGCATGTGAAACTTGGTGAAATTATACAACTACAAACGTCTCTACATATACATATAGATTTCAGTTTTTCTTTTCTTTCCAACCCTTACAGTTTTCTAGCATTTGTGTTCTATAACATAACTTCCATATCATTCTCTAAGCCAAATGAGTGTTCTGTCCTGTTCAGGTTGCAGCTAGGGTCACAGGAGATAATGCTGAAAAGGATGAGTGGTTCGTTGTCAAAGTCATGCATTTTGATAGAGAAACGAAAGAGTAAGTTCTCAAACTCTGCAATTTAAATGCTTATTTTAGTAGGTTTGAAGATCTCTCTTCTTTAAGTGATAATTCTTTGTTTAGCGTGACTAACAACGACGTCGCTAGACAACATACAGTAGTTACAAGATTATAATTTCTTCAGATACAAACCTGCAAGCTGATTGAGTTTAACTAGAGATGCCAAGCTTGAAGAGAAATATAAGATTTTGGCGCTTTCTTTTAATTAAAATTTTAGTTTGGTCCAATTATATGGCAGAAAATTACGGACCTCAAGCGAAACTTTGGATCTCAGTTGTGGCGATTTAAGGATAACAACAAAAAGGAAATATTTATTTTTTGTGACTATGCAAGAATTTTGAAGATTCTTTTAGACATTTTTGAGCTATATCTTCATTGATTTGCAGAACCGGCATACCTTCTAATCACACACCTACTGAAAGTTCTATGATACATGACTTAAGTTAACTTGAACAACTCATTTTCATAATGATTTGACTTATCAGACAAGTAATTAGCACGGATAAGCACACAATGAGCTTCTTCTGAGAGCCCACTTATCTACTGGTTATTAGAGTGCATCTTTTATATAAAATTAATGGTAAAGATGGAACCAATGTAGGCTATGGACACTACTATTTCAGATCTTTTCACTCAGCTTAGAGTTTTTTCCTTCTGCAGATTTGAAGTACTTGATGAGGAGCCAGGTGATGATGAAGACAGCGGTGGGCAAAGGTGAGATCATAATCTTGCATATTCTATAAAAGCCTTAATCATTAATCTTGGTTCTTCCAGCATAGATGATGTCTTTTGTATTTGTTGCATTCAGAAAGTACAAGCTACCTATGTCATGTATCATACCTTTCCCAAAACGGAATGATCCTTCTAGCCTTCCAGAATTCAGTCTTGGAAAACATGTTTTAGCTGTTTATCCAGGAACTACAGCACTCTATAAGGCAACTGTTGTTGGTCCCCCTCGACGGGTAAAGCATTCATGCCTCATCTACTGTAGTCAAATATTTAGTTAGCAATAGCAGTTCACCCTTTAAACTTCATTAACTTTCTTGTTCAATTTGGAATGCTTTGCAACTGTGATTGGAGACTGACTGAATGTGATATTGTGCTTTTAACGGGGCGTCGTCAATCAACCTTGTTATGTAACTTCAGAGAAAGACTGACGAGTAAGTGCATTCT
Source organism: Erythroxylum havanense (assembly GCA_024752395.1). NCBI lineage: Eukaryota > Viridiplantae > Streptophyta > Magnoliopsida > Malpighiales > Erythroxylaceae > Erythroxylum > Erythroxylum havanense. The sequence goes on along the minus strand of JANTNU010000008.1, from coordinate 10,117,088 downwards.
TGCATTTCATGTCTGGTTTGTTTGAAAACTTGGATAACTTATTGTGCTCTCTGAAATATGCAGCTCTGAAATGACTGCCTTAGTCGGTGTTTTCCTTGTTGACACTTTTTGCTCATTCAGTCACTTGAATAGCAGAGTTTCTCTTGCTAATCTACTTATCAACTTCAAATTGGATTTAGAAGCAAAACATGTTTAAAGTTACAATGTTGTAATAATCTCATGTATTGGGTTGTGTAGCTATTTACTGGAGTTTGACGATGACGAGGAGGACGGAACCTTACCTCAGAGAACAGTATCCTTCCATAGGGTGGTCTCTTTACCAAATGGGCATCGTCAATAGATCTTTTTGGAGATGATATGATTGTTGTAACTTTTACTTTGTGTATAATGTAACATCTTGAGTAGGCATTGTAACCAAATCGTTGTATTTGTGAATCTATGCATTCACACTGAACAAGTGATATTACAGGAATGAAGAACTTAGGACGGACCTCCTTGTAAGAACGTGGACATGTAATAAATATAATGGGATTTGAAATGAAAAATGTAGCATTTTGTGAAAGCTCCGCATGTATGTTCTGTACTACAATTCCTACTTATGGATGTTTTTTACAAATTTGCTTGGACATTCTTTAGCTGAAAGCTCTTAGGGGTGTAGCTCGATGGTTGAGAGCGGAGCTTGATTTTTGTTAGGTCCTAATTTTGATTCCATGTTAGTCCCTCTTGTAAGAGCCTGAGATAGTCGGGGTTTTACTTATCGATAAAGAACTAGTTGAGTTTTCAATGATGAGATGCAACCGTTTAGCAGGTGAAGTGATGTGCCAATTGAACTCTTAGAAAAGTGTACGTGCTAAGTCGCCTACTTCCTTAAATCCCAAAAAAAAAAAATCTTTACCTAAACTTGCTTCAAACACCCGTGTGATCACCTATTAACCATAAAGAAACTGCACCAAGACGATGCCGTTTCCTAAAGTACAACCATTAAACGTCGCCTGACGCAGAACCGTATGTTTCTTTTCTTAAGTTTTTTTTTTTTTGACAAAGGCCAAAGACAAGAGCTGCTGTAGCTAGCAGTCTCAGTTGGCTATGGCTGACGAGAAGAAGAATGAAGGAAACAACCTGCTGGGTTCTCCCACATTCTCCGAGCTCCAAAACGGAAGGTTTAAATGTGTGGAGACGGGTCACGAGGTGTTGGCCAAGGACAAGGACTCATATTCTCAGAGCAAAAGATGTCGTTTGGGCCTCATAGACTTTGCTTTGTCCAACAACCACCCACCTCTCAACATGTTCAAGCAAGACCCTCTTTCCCGGTAACTCCTTTTTCACATTCTATCTGAGGGTTTTAGATGTTTTGTTAAATCGTCATATTGTCACTCATATCTTTTGTAAAGATCGTATCTTTTAGTCCGTTAAGTGGAGTGAATAACTATGTTTTTTAATCAAGCTTGCATTTTTAATGCCTTAATGCAATTTGAACCATGTGAGCAGATTGGGTGTAAGAAAACAGAGGAGTAAGGATAAAGGGGTATAAAGTTGCCGTTTCTATTTATTCTTTCTCCAGGGTTCAGGTCGTGTTTTAAGGGGTATCGCAAAGTTAAACGGTGTGAACTGATTGTGTTTTAATGGCTACCGGTTTTGAATGTTTCATGCTTCAGTTCAAAGTTGATATGCAAGCTAACGGGGGATACCGTCAATAAATCTGAGGAGCACATTTGGAAGCATTTGAATGGGAGGCGGTTCCTCAATAAATTAGGTTTGTGTTTGGATTATGAGATCCTGAATATCTGATTGATCATCCATCAATATCTTGTAGTTTTCTTCTATACTTCTTCCTTTTAGGATTCCTCATATAATAAACTGTAAAAATTACTTGAATGACATCGGTTCATTCTGTACCCTCACTTGTGTTGATGTTGGAATGTAAACTGATGCACAGAGCAAGAAGAATCGGGGAAACTTGTATCTAATGCAAAACCAGCAGAGAAGGTTGTGGGTTTAAAGTCAGGCACGGATAATGGCAAGCAGAAGAAGAAACCAAAGAACAAAAAAGTGATGGAAGAGATTATTTCTGAAATGAGGAATACATCTGATAGGGACAGTGATTCAGAAGAAGCAGACTTCTGGATGCCGTCTGTTGGAGAGCGATGGGACTTCGATGATGGAGGAGATCGATGGGGTTCTGATGGAGAGACTGCCCAGGAAAGTGACGAGGAAAACAGAGCAGGTGTGTGTTTTCCTCTACTTTCATTTAGCTTTGAAGAAAAATTGATGTTATGGGCTTCATATTCTACATTATTGAGGTGTTATAAATTGTCATCGAGATTTGGAGCAAAGCTGTGGATAATCAGAAATCATAAGCAGTTCTAATAACTAAACAATCTTCAATTCCAAGTTCTGGTTCTCCTTCATGCCCAGCAATGAAACTTTGGGCTGCAAGGGCTAATGTCATGCAAGTTGGACTTACCAAGATATTATTGTAATCCATTGCATCTTTTAGGACTTTGAATAAAAGAACAGTTTTGTTTAATTGTTAAGATAGCTGCTCACAAGTTTACTGTTCATTCCCTATCTGTTCAGTGTCTACATAACTTTTTAGAAAGAATGCAACTGAATAGTTGTTAATTTGGTAGCAAAAGTGGTTGTTAATATATCAGTTTTTAGATAGTACAGTATAGATATTTGATGCTAGTGAAGCATTTTATCTAGCACATACAGCATATTAGGAATTTTAGCCTTGTTACAATGCCATGAAATCTAACTGACGGGACTTGTACAAAAACATGCATGCCTTTTTCCTGCCCATTTGATGATGTTTTTCATTAGGTGATGCTGTTGAAGTTAGCGGCAAGGAGTCAGAGGAACTGTCGAAAAGGTATGTATCATATCCAGGTTTGCTATGTTTTTTTAACTTGCTTTTTGCATGTAATTAATGGTAATCTCTTTTGGTGCCTATGTTTGATTGTTTGCCTTACTACTCTACTAACTTGGTAGGACAAAGCGGATGTCTATTGAAGTTGGACCAAGCAGTTTTGCCTCTAGGAAGAAGAAGAGTAAAAAGAACTCCGCATCTGAATTTACTTGAAAACTTGTAGCATCTTTTTCTAAAGATTGTAAAAGATGTGTTTTTCTGATGATGTTACAGTTGGAATTTTTGCAATAGCTGGAATTCATAGAGCTATAATTTATGAATTTTCCTTCTTTGCAAGTGTTGAGGACTAGACATCACAAGTTACAACAATCAGAAGTATGAGATATTGCAACTTGGTGCAAGTTCTGGGAATATCAACTCAGCTTTTGATTTCCATGCCAAAGCGTTTTCATGTTGTCCTGAAAGGTTTCCCCATGCCTTGCCTGTTCCTTGTCTTTGAATTGCTTGAGGTGCCCGCATTTCAGGGGTTGTGAATAAAGCAGACAGTTTAAGAAACGTAGGCCACAGTCCCACAGACTTCCTCCTTTTACAAGAATGGGGCATGTAGGGCTGTAGGCTTGCCACCACGAACCTGCCCTACATTTCACCTTCTCCATGGATGACGATTCTACCGATATTGATTCCCTTGCAAACATGCTCTGCCCACTGGAATTTGGAATGTGCCAGTGCTTGCTGGTTAAAGGCTTCTCTTTGTAGTAGGCTTTTCCAAATCGAGTAATTACTCCTTGACAAAGTGACTTACCATCAAAGTGTCAATGTCATTGTCTCAAGATGCTACAGAATTTTGGCGTGCGAAGTTCTGATGAACAACTAATTAACGACTCACTACCTGAGCTGGGGTTAGTAATGGAGGAGACTGGAAATGCTTCTTCAAGTAATCATGGGGTTTAATTGCAAATTCATTATATGGGACCCCAAACGTACCTTAAACGTTAGGGTCTATCATCATTACATGATGGTTCACAAGCAAAACGGGGAATGTCAAATAGAAATTAAGCGGAACCAAGTGTGTAAGTTATGCAATGTATCTTGAACGCTAGCAACTAAATTATCAATCCTTCCATGATGAAAGTGCATTCGAAGATATTGCAGAGGACCTAGTTACACATGGAAGATTGTTCCTTCATCTTCTCACGCTTTCTATAAAAAAGCTGTATGGCTTATATACTTGCACAATCTGCAAAAAATGAGGTATATGAAGGTGTTGCAAATCCCTTTTCCAGTTCAGAAAGATGAATCTTGAAATGGCAACAAAAAACTTCATGCTCCCTCCATCATTCCCCGGAATAGGCTACCCAGAATGCAGCTGCTGATCAATCATACCTACACCATAGCAGCCAGTACATCAGTTCGGTCCTGTTTTCTAGATAAGTCCACCATAAGGTAGTAACTCTCAACTTGAGAAGATCTGAACATGAAATGAATGAACACTTTAGATTCTAGCAATCACCCATGTTCCAAGAGAAACATTAACACAAAACTCTATCCTTCCCAAAATAGAGGGTCATCAGATATCCCCATCAGAATTTTCTTCAACTCGATGTATATGATATTTTAAAAAATGAGGGATTTTAAAAATGATGATGGTCAAAACCATATGTTCCTAAAGAAATATCCTAGGCAAAGGAAACATCTTTACTTGGTTTACATTCATACGCATGTTAACTCCATAATTTCTTCCTCACAATCAAAACTCGCTCGTCATTAGTGGTGAGGGCATCACTCTGTGGTTCAACTTCAGATGACCAATGATCCCACCTCAATGCAGGCACAAGTTTTCTAATGCGATTTATAATTGAGGATTTGTCTCTTATGATGGCAAACCCTTCTGGCCTTAGTATTCGATCCATTTCAATAAGTAGATCATCTAAACCACAACCACGCTCCTCCATCTCTGTAAATATTGCCCAGGCATGAAGAAGATCATATGTACGGGGATATGTTGAAAATGCTTCACACCTGTCAAAAAATTTGAGGAAACCAATGTGAAATGTACGAGAGAAAAAAAAAAACTTCTTTATGATTCAGTTTTAAAAGTGAATAGCTCCTTGTTTTGAATCAATAAACAGGACCACCAAAATTTTGCCCTTATAACAGATACTGGTACGACTGCTCTGATACAAAATATATAGACTGATAAGAAGTCAGATGTACAACATGTATGGACTGATAAGAAGGCGGATCGAATGTATACCAATCATGGACTGCTCCTATTAAACCACGATCATAAATTATTTTCAATCTAGAAGACATGTTAACAGGTGAAACATTCATGACCCAGACATCAACATCTTTGAGGGCAGCAGCAAAACCTCCGAGATTTGAGTTCATATCCATGACATTTCTGAAGTAACTCTTCCTTACAACAGATTTCATCTGCTTCCAGTAATCATTTACTCTAAACTGCCATATGCTCTGCATCAAATGAATCCGTTAGGGACCAAATGTTTTTAAAAAAATTTGAGAAGCAGAAACGAATCTCAAGGCAGAAGTAAGTAAATATATAGTATAGAATCTTATAAGTTGAAGAACATACAGTGTCTTCATGGAATTGCTCAGGAGTGATCCCAATTTCGTCCAAGCGAGGGGGTGCTGCAGTAAGCCTCTGCGGCCAAGGAACTAAGCTGCTTCCCTTATCCTTGTGCATCCCTGCAGGTGAGTATTAATTTAAAAGTTTACAAAAAGAGTGACCATAAAAGGTATGCAATTGATCAGCTTTCCATGCTTCATCCCCAGTTAGATAAGTTTGTCATGAGCATATATAATATTACACAGAGATACTGGAGCCACAGAAAGTTTGCATGAACGTGGTCATAAAAAAAATGCTTAGGAGCATTGAGGTTTTCCTTTCATAAAATGTAAACAACATGGTTATTGTTTCTTTTTGTTTGTGTATCCATGTAAACACAGATGTATAGGCATTTGTTTGTCTGAAATATTCAATTTGAGAACTCCACCAACTACCAAAACTATTACAAGATAAAACAGAATAGAAAGATCAGACTCACCTGTACCAATTTATATATCAGTACTACTTACTTGTGGAGTATGGAGAAATGCATGCTTTCATCTGTACATTCCAAGTTGCATCTGGATCATCATCGGCATTGCACAAAGGGGGCTGAGTCCCAAGCTCTCTCTTCAAGTAACAGCTATTACTTAGTGGCTTTGCCCAAATAACGGTCTGATCTCTCTTAACAACAACCCTCCAACACATTTTTCTCAGAAGATCATGCATAGCATTCCAAATCTTCCGATTTTCTGGATCATGCGCATAAGCTTCAGGAGAAGAATAAGCAAAGTACCCTCCCGGTCTAAGTACCCTATCCAGTTCTAGTAGAAGGATTCCATCTCGTTGAAGCCAATCAATCCTACATCGTGAACAATGAGCTAACTCAAATGACCTGCTTGGATAAGGAAGTCTTTTAGTTCCCAAGACACCCAGAGTGGATGGAATCCCTCTCTCTAGCGCAAACTGTATTTGATTTTCATGTACATCATTAGGGGCAAGGGACATTGCTATAATGTGGTGGGAAAGAAGGTAGGCTCCAAAACTTGCAACTCCACACCCAACATCAAGAACACTTCGAATGTTGCCACCATTGTGAAGCTTATCATTGGGAAATTTAAGCATCTGCAGAAAATGATGTCTACACTTCAGTTTGGGCAAGGGAAACCCATACATTATGAACTATCATCCAGGAATTAATTGCCTCAGCTTTTATTCAGGGCACAAAATGACCTCATTTCATTTTCCCTTGTGCAGAAAATGAAACAAAAGAAAGACAGCTATTACCCTAGCAAGCGCAACAATGTACTTATCAGCTCCATCATGAAAGTGGGTTCCTCCACCAGGAAAGTTTATCTTCTCCCCGTTTACAACCATCCAGTTCTGATCCGACTTCTCCTGTGCAAGGTGCGTATGGGGTATATTCACTTTCCACACTTCATCTCTACTCTCAGGCCATCTTATAGGAATCTGGACTTCTAAAAACAAATTCTTGTCCGAATCAAGCTAGCCAAAAGTAAACCAAATCTTACAAAGAGCTATAGAAAAAAACACACACTAACCTTGTAACCAACTGGAGGTGGAATCAGGCAATTTAAACGACGTTCAGGAGATGGACAATGCCGTTCATAGTGCTCCATCAATGCCAAATTAAGTTTCAGTTTCAGTTGGTAGATAAGATTCCTATCTAAACAAGGTATCAACTCCGAGTATTTTGTATCACAGATCTGCAGAAGCAATCATTATATCCAGTATCCAACAAAAACATAGATCAGCACGAGTAGCCACACAAACTACCCACAAAAAAGACTAAAGAAGCAGCTTTCTTTACTGAAATTTGTGAATTGTACGCAACTTACAGGAATGCTCTGTGTATGGTACTCTTGGTCATCAATGAAATCATCCAAGTCACTGGTCCTTCCGAACCCACCAAGAACTGGGTCGGTCCCATCGTGGCCATAATCCCCGCCGTCGGATCTGGAAAGACCTGGAGCGAAGGAGGATCCATAGTACAAACAAACCATACCCAGAATCGCAATCAGTCCTATCAGAGCAAAGTTTATCAGCTTTGTCGCACCGAGTTGCTCGATCTTCTGCTTCATTTTCCAACAAAATTCGACGGCAAAAACAATTCCAAGTTTCTAACCGAAACAAAAGAAGCTAAAGCTCGAAAGTCGAAACTTTAACTTCAGTTTAGCTGACAAGATATTTGCAAGATCAGCCCTTTAGCGTTATGTTTCCAAGAGGAAAGGGCCGCCAGGTTTGTACCTTGTCACTCGTTTTTCTCACACTTGCTCAGCAACGAAACGAAGAGTGCAGAGTTCGTGAGTGAGGTTTAGCAGTCAAGTGTTCGATAAAAAAGGTGTCCTGCAAGAATCTTTCGTTCTCTTTAAACCGATTATTATCCAGTGCGTTGACGCTCATATAAGAAAATGGTTCTGCTGGGAAGTAATTGGCTGATGTGTTGACTCTTTAAGATTATCCAATAACAAGCGAACGCGTGCCAAAGCTTTCGGTGAAACCTTTTACTTTGGCCTTTTTACGCGGTTGTAACTTGTAATGTGTGACTCATTTCTGAGACCTTTTTAGGTTACAGTTGTTGCGAAATAAGCCTACACATCTTTTGTCTATATTTAATAATTTATAGCTTTTGATTGTCTCTAATAAATTTTAATTATTTATTTATTTAAATTTTACGTAAATTTTGTGTAAGTAAATACAAATTTTATATAAATAAATAACTAAAATTTATATAAAAAAATAAAATAACATAAAATTAAATAAAAGATTTTGTCCGGAATGAACATTTTGAGGTTGGCTCACCGCCAATGACGACGACGTTTTACGGAGTTGCAGAGAAATATCGCACATATCAAATCATCTGCTTCAAATCTTATCCATATATTGAATAATTACCAAGTTCGTCCCAATTGAGTATTTATTAAGTGATTGATATCGTGTACATTACTTTCATAATAGCGTTAGTATAGGTGACAAAATCATAATCTGCAACGACTATGACTCATTGGTTGACAAGTTATCTACGTGTCATCCAAAAGTATAGGTCAAGAGAATAACTTATATAAATTGTCTTCTCCTCAGTTGCACTTCAATTGCAAAGTAAGGTTCGAACCTTTGTAACGAAATGGGCAAAGGACCTTTGAATTAAGCATTTGTTTGGATTAAAGGAAAGCAAAAGGAAAAAAATTGCATTTTTTTTATTTCTATTGTTTGGACAAAAATAAGAGAAGAAAATGGAGGAGAAATTTAGTCCAAATATAGACCAAATTTCTCCTCCATTCTCTCCCTAATTGGTGGAAAAGGAGGAGAAATGGAAGATAAGGAGGGTAAATGACATTCTCAACCATAATTTATTTCCATAATAAAATAATAATCAAGGACATAAAGGTCTTAAAAATTTTTCTTCCATTCAATTCTCTCATTTGATAAATTAGGGAAACAAATAAGAGAAAGGAAATCACATTTCTCTTCTATTTTTTTCTCCTCATTTTTTCTCAATATTACTTTTCCTTTTTCTGTACAACTAAAGATCCAAACAAAGCTAAAGGCTGCGAGGCCAAGAAGTTTCAACTTTCAACGAAGTCAAACCTTGCAAATTTGGTCCAAGAAGGAGACCCATTAATAAGTTGCACTTAGATGGTGTTAGATATATATATATTTAGGTATTTTTTACACCATATAGAGGTCAACGGTATCATCTTGCTTACTGAATGGAGATCAAAAGTCATCAACCAAATACCAAAAAGAAATACCTTAATATGAGACATTCTGTAGCTAGTTATTAAAATGACATTTGGATTACTTAAATTACAACGGAGAATCTTAAGAAGGCCTTGTCATTCAATTGACACTCAAAGTGATATCATATTAGCTTGTTCTTACTTTCAAAATCTTATTCATCAACATATAAAAAAAAGATCCACTAGAAGATAAATTGGATGCTATACTAGAAAATAGTTACCTTTTTTATTGCATTGATGATATTGAAACATCTTGTTAATAGACTGCATGGAGAGATAATTTAACAAAGGAGAAGCTTATGTTGTTGAGAGCTAGAAGAGTTTCGTTGACATTTATTATTAATGATTTATATAATTTATTTACTTATTATTTTCTTGAAAATTTTTTAATATTATTTTTGTTCTTGAATATTATTTATTTCTTTTATAAATACAACATTTTAATTTATTTTTATCATTTTCATAATTTTTGATACAAAGTATTGTTTATTCGCAGTCATTTCAATGATCATATGATATTATATAATTCATTTGAAAATTTAATATAACTTTGTTTACTTAGTCATTACATTATTTTGATTAATTTATACTAGCACATTATTTTATTTAATGATTGTTTTAATTTTGTTGCTTTTATATCATAAAAAAGGTTCTTTAATTTTATTCTTATAAAAATATTAACAATTGCTTAAAATTTAAAATTTTATTGAATTATTTAAAATAATTTTAATTATTTATGTATTAAATACAAAATATTTTAATTATTTATTTACAAAATCAATCATATAATAATTAAGTATTAAATTGTTTACTCTTATTTTTAATGCTTACAAACATATATCATTGTTAATTCCATTTCTATTCTCATTATCGTTTTTTTTAATTTCCATTCCTGGGTTATTGTTTTTCAAACGAGTAAGGATCTTGGTAACCTTAGGTCTAAAAGTTGACGTCGATAGTCTCTTAAAACTCTCTTATCTAGTTTGAGTTGACGCACCTAACCCCCGTCCTCCCCGCCGCCGCCGCCACCTTCAAGATTACTCGGTGGTCACTTTCAAAGAAAATTCTCCTTTTCTCATTATCTCTTTTCATATTTGGTGGTGGTAGGCTGGTAGTAACAGGTTTTGCTTGGGCATAGTGTTGCACAAGCGTGTAAAAGTTGGTGGTTTTTGAGTGGGGTGTAGCTTACCTTAGAAAGGAGGAAACCTCGAGGGCAACCAAAAAAAAAAAAAAAAACGAAAGGAGATTGGCGTTGACTGTTATTTTGTTAGCGTCATATGTAAAACCTGCTGAAATAGCAGTTGGCCCAATGGCGCGTCGTTGAATATTGATTGACAAGAAATGAAACTTAACGGATAAGTACGTTTCTTGAGGCGGTGGTAAGCGGTTACGTATAAAATCACCGACAAGCCTGATAAAGGAACAGTCCTGGTTACTTGATATCAATTTGCATGCTAAGGTCATCATCGTTCTGTTCTAGTAGAGCGTAAAAAGTGGTGGTGATTAAGTTGATGGGGGCAAAAAGTTCAAAGGAGGAGACACGGACGTCGGATTCTTCTTCAGCGACGTCTTCATCGGGTCAAAACAGTAATAACTATAACCATGCACCGCAGCAGTATTATCCGTCTTCACAAAAATATGGTGCCGTTAGAAAGTATTCTAAAATTGCTGATCAATACAAATCTTTGGACCAGGTAACGCAGCATATATGATTGGCTCAATTCCGTAGAAGAATAATTGTTAAGAGTTGCATTGCTGTAGACAAAATTGGTTCAATTCCGTTATCTGGAAGTTGTTTTGTTTCCTTGGTTCAATTTAGTGTAAATGCATATGAAATCAGGAGTTGTTGGAATTTTTAGGTAACTGAAGCCCTTGCACGTGCTGGTCTGGAGTCTTCAAATCTTATTGTTGGTGTGGATTTCACCAAGAGTAATGAGTGGACAGGTAAGGCTCATCTTCCATGTTCTGAGTCATTTTGGATTTTTAAACTATTGATTCCATCATCATTTGATGAACAGGTGCAAATTCATTCAACAGAAGGAACCTGCATCATATTGGAAACGGCTTAAATCCATATGAGCAAGCCATATCCATCATCGGGAGAACTTTAGCTGCTTTTGATGAGGACAACTTGATTCCCTGTTTTGGATTTGGGGATGGTATGTAAGTCTTTGTTGAATTACATTGCTTGATTTAAGTTGGTGATACTAACTCTTATATGTATTGACAGCTTCAACGCATGATCAAGATGTCTTTAGTTTCCATCAAGATGCGGAGTTTTGTAATGGGTTTGACGAAGTACTAAGACGGTACAGACAGATCGTAACTCATTTGCGACTTGCAGGTTGGAGTCGTATTTTTTCTCATCTGAAAACATTTCTCCAAGGAAATTGACATATTAGTTACCTCGTGCCAGGTCCAACATCTTTTGCACCTATCATCGAAATGGCAATGACTATTGTAGAGCAGAGTGGTGGGCAGTACCATGTATTAGTGATAATTGCAGATGGGCAGGTATGTATGTGCTACTGCTACAGGATTGTACTTGAACTTATCTGATGCAGTTGGAGGGAATCACAAGATGACACGAGCTGTTGCTTATTCATTTGAAATATGTCTTCTTGCACGTTGGAATTTATTCAGATTATGAGTTTTTATCGTGTTTACTTCTCATGTTTGATCAGGTTACTAGAAGTGTTGACACTGAACGCGGCGTGCTGAGTCCACAAGAGCAGAGGACTGTACAAGCCATCGTAGAAGCAAGGTAAAAATTTCAAGTGGGATCATTTTTTAACACTATTCTTTCTTCTGTTTGGGGTTACTAATTTTCCTTTTCTGGTCTCAGCAAACTACCCTTGTCCATTATTTTGGTTGGAGTTGGGGATGGACCTTGGGACACAATGAAGGAATTTGATGACAACATCCCTGCTCGAGAATTTGATAATTTCCAAGTAAGTTCTTGCCTACACTGTTTTCTGTAACTCTTAACATATCTTGAAATGCTGTTTAACACCGTCCAATTGTATTTTTAGTTTGTGAATTTTACAGACATTATGTCCAAGAATTATGATGCATCTCGAAAGGAGACAGAATTTGCTCTTGCTGCTCTGATGGAAATTCCTTCTCAGTATAAAGCAACCATAGAGCTAAACTTGTTGGGGTAATAAACGCTCTTCAATACTGATCTTGTTCCTTTCCAGATAACCTGTATTTACTTCCTTTTTAAATATGGCAGTCATAGGAAAGGAAATGTACGTGCGAGAGTTCCCCTCCCTCCCCCATTCTACTCTGCAGCTGCACCATCTTCCAGAAGCTCAAAAGCTTACCATTCTACCAGCTTCAAGCCAAGTGTGCCTCCATATGAAGGTGACAGTCGATCACTGACCTCGGCTCCCCGTGCTACAGTTTCATCTTCTGATAATCAAGTAAGTTGCTTTTAGAAAAGGGTTGATGTGATCGATTCCTTTAGTTTTTGGAATGTGCTATAATCATTGCCACCGATTGCTTCATATGTTAGTAAACAAGACACGAGTAATTGTATCAAATTGTGAAAAGCTTGAACCTTTGTTTATTGAACTTCTTGCACGATCTTTTCCAAATCTGTTGGTTAACAGATGTTATAGAGATAATAGCCCACATTTATCAGCTTAAGAAATCTTAACTTTGTATGTTTATGGCACAGGTTTGCCCTATTTGCCTCAGCAATGACAAGAATATGGCTTTTGGATGTGGACATCAGGTATTGTTTTATTTTCTTTAGTTTCCTGCTCATGCTCATAAGTTTAGCAAAAGATGTTTGCAATGGAAACATACTAATCTACACTATCCCTTATCAACTTGGTTGCCAGACATGCTGTGAATGTGGTGAAAGCCTTGAGTTGTGTCCAATCTGTCGAGGTCCGATCGGGATGAGAATAAAACTTTACTAATCGGCGATCTGAACTTTGTACCTTCTCATTATTCTTCGCGTCAATTATTTCGTTCTGGTTTGAAGCTTATGTGCATGGAATGTTAATACAAGCAGCGAGGCCACGAACATGAACGTACATTTCAACTGCATTCGTCGCCTCCATTTTACCTTCCGTCGCTGGTGGTTGAAGACCTGCAAATAGATCGTTGATTGTCTTTGCCCTACTGTCAATTTTAATTTAGGGAAATCATTAATAAATACATTCTTTTATCTTTATGTGTTAATTATGTTTGATGATTTAATACTAAAGATAAAATTTTTGAAATAATTAATATGTAATTGAAATTATGATGAGATCATATTTAAAATTGAGATTATCAAGATATCTTGTGTGCGAATTACTATATTTTGATGTTACTTACAAACCATCATAGGATAATTCACTCGGTAGTAATTGAATACAATATAAACTATATAGAGATACTTAAGTAAGTTAATAAAAATTTTGTTATTTTAAAATAATTAGAGAAAATGTTCTACTGTTCTTGATTAATAGTGATTTATGGAATTCTTTGGACAGAGTGAATTGACATTTGAACAAATGTTTTAAAATTTAAATTATAAATCAATCAGTAATTAGTAAGAATGAACATGACTAAACTACAAAAGTAAACACTATATTCATACTCTGTTTAATTGAAATATTAGATGACAAAAGGATTAAATAATACATTATAACCATGCATGGACAGGTTAAATTAAATCATTTTGACATTCATAAAATGTTGCTAAACGTCAATCTTGATTTATGATTATAAATTATTTAATTGAAGAATTAAAGATAAATTAAAAAGAGTTTTAATTTATCTAATTCTAATTGTGAATTAAAATTATATTTTATAACCATTACCAATATATTAGAAACTTAATGGGTCACACATTAAAAAGTAACTTGTGAAGGAAAAATCAATTTAATTAAGTTGATTTAATTATAAAATTTGAGAAACTTTAGTGATCAAATATAAAATATTTAATTTTATTAAAATATGAAAATTTAATTTTAATAAAATTAGAAAAACACCCTAATGATTTTTCTATAAATAGGAAGAAAAGATAAAGAAGCTAGCACTCTTACATTCTTCTTCTCAAAAAGACGTTGAAAGGTTACTTTATAGATATTATCAGGGGTTGAACATTTGAACAACTTATGGTTAACAATTTAGAAATAATTTTCAAAAGATTTCAACAGAAAGATGAATAAGGTAAGATTTCTTATAATGTATAATTCAAAGCCCGCTTCATTGAATCTTGAAAGTTTTCACGAATTGTGTGAATCATATTTCCTTTCCAATATGATTTGTATCATTTCACAATGCTAGAATGAAGAAATTCTCAGGCTGAGGTTTCCCCAAATTGCAGTTCTATGTCATCCTCCTGCTGATTTATACTTGTGCCCACTTTTTCCTCCGCAACTATCAGGATGCTGATGTTCATAAATAGCTATGGACGATCAGTTATGATCAATGGGAATATAAATTTATATATTTATAAAAAGAAATATAATTATTTTTTATTTGAGGTGTTGGTTGAGAACATCATTCCCCGTACCCATATTAGGTGTGGAAGTGAAGACCATAATGGACGACTTTCTATAAACTAACCAAGTGTTGTCCCTATTTTCTATTCTGCATTGAATGTCCTCATCTATTCCCGAAAGAACCATATCACCTGCATGATATAATATCTCAGCAACCCAAGCATGTAGAGAAGGGAGTGAGGCATCTTACAGATACCCGTCTTCATTTCTGTAAATCTCCGGCCTTGACATGGCTTCAGCCAACAAGTTTCGATACCAAAGACTGAAACATGAAGGACTGGGGCATGAGGAGAAGGAGAGGTTCAATGTTGTGAGATCAAGAAACTGGCGCAAGTTGAGGCGGCTGCATACAAGGAGATTCAGGCTTAAAGTTCCAGGCTTGAAGAGGTACTTGAAGAGGAAAGTTAGGCTGGTGAGAGTTTCTTGTGCCAAAGTTTTGAGGCGATTGAAGGAAGGAAAAGGTCATTTTGGTGATCTTTTTGGTGGAAACTACCTGTTTTTGCACGTCAATCCCGCTTCTTTGAAATGTTTTGATAAACATTATCCTGGCAGTAAACTTAACTTCAGTGGCTGTCCTTCCAGGTACCATATTCCTGGAGTTTAGCAAACCCTTAAGTCTTTGTGGCCTATGGCCTGCCGTGCAAATCTTTTCTTTGATAATTGTAAGCTTCTTCTTGATGCATGTAAGAATTGGGAAGTGTAACTTTCAACAAACGTACTACTCATCTGTTGCAATTGCATGTATGGAAATTGCATATAAGCTTGGTGAAGATGTTCTTGAGCCTATTCAAAAAGGGGTGCCTGCAGATATTCTTATCTTGCTTGAAAACCGGTCGGTTGACAAGCGACGATTCCATTAAAGCTGTTTGGTGGGGCTTAAAGCTGTTCACTCGTCTCCATTCTAGTATGCTTGAAATTAAGGATTAAAAGAAGAGATCTGATTTTATTAATAATAAATTTCGTTAACACTTAAAAACTGAAAAAATTAATTAATAACATCATCATCATCATCCAACCTAAAATCTCACAATGAAATAGAGTCTGAAGAGATTTGATAATATGTAACTTTACTTCTACATAATCTCACAATGAAGTGGAGTCTGAAGAGATCTGACAATATGTAACTTTACTCCTACAAAATAAAGAAATAGAGTCTGAAGAGATTTGATAATATGTAACTTTACTTCTACATAATCTCACAATGAAGTGGAGTCTGAAGAGATCTGACAATATGTAACTTTACTCCTACAAAATAAAGAGACTATGATAGATCAACAAATAAGAAAATCTACCGTTCGCTTGAGTGGACGAGGCCCAATCAGCAGCCCATTTTTAACCTACTACCCCTTAAAATAAAAATAACTGAAGTTAGACACACAACGCTGCGTTTTGGTGTTCTACCCAACGGCTGAAGAAGGCGAGTCGAGAGTCCAGAGATCATTGAATAAAACTCTCAGCTAAAACCCTTCTGATTCTGTACCTGTTCGAAGCCATGAAGCTCCTGACTCACCTCATTTCTGGTAGTAAAGCTCATTTCTTTATTACGCTGGAAACTCAGATCGTCCTGTTTACTAACTCCTTGCTTTTTGGTTGTTTTCGGGCTTGTTGGGTGTTCAAGTTCGCCAAAGACCACTGCTTCGAGCATTTGGTTGCCGGTATTTTGCTGCCTCTACGGAAGAGTACAATAAACGGAATTATGCCAACAACATCTCTGAGTATAATACTGTCATTGGTTCTCTCACTGCTCAGCGCAGGTCAATTCTTTCCTAAAGTTTTTAAATTTTGTGTGGAGATGTTTTTGGAATACGGGTTACTGATGGTGCTTTTGCCTTTTGTTTTTGGGTGAAAGAGTAGGCCTTATTTGTTGAAGGATGTGTACGATGATATGATGTTAGATGGGGTGCAGCCAACTCGAGATACATTCAGTTCGTTGATTGTTGGGACTATGAAAGGCTCTCGCTTGCAAGATGCTTTTTTTTTCAGGGAGCAAATGAAAGCTATGGGTTTGGTTCCTGATGTATGTTTCATGTTTTCTTTTTCTGTTTTTGGTACCTATTACTGTACTGGAAATGTATACTTGTCAGTTAAGTTCCATGCTTGTTGGGGGTTTGTTTAGTATCTTAGTACTTTTGATTAGCAAATCTTGGGATGTAGTAGGTTGCATGTCTAGATTTGAAGACAGAGTTCTTTCCTGACTTATATGGTTATTTGGAACATTTCCATTTGGTTTCTTAAATAGTTGTTTGATTGGTGAATAAGGGACAGGAGGGGGAGGAAATCTGTAGGGCTCAGTGTCTATGGCTTGCTTCCTGTAAAATGTCGAGGAAAGGATTCTGCCATGCATAGTATTCTATTTTGACCTTTTCTTTATGGTTGCTGTAGCACAGAATTCTTGATGTTTGCATTGCTGTTCTATTTCCTGACCCGGAAAAGTGGAATTGGACGTTTTATAGATCAATTGCAGGCTTTTTCCTTTTAAGATTTGATTGTGCATATGAATTAGAGTGGTTGGATTTGTTGAATAAACGTCGGATCATGTCTAACATAATGGAATCAAATTAAGGATGTAATGAAACAGAGACTGAATGAGCATTTTGTTGAAAGTTCCATGTTGGGGTAATAATATTGCGGAGGGAATGCATTTTGAAAGGGTTAACAAAAATTTCCATTGCTAGGGAATGAATTTTGATTGAATTAATGCAAATTTCATTTCATCAAACTTTTTTATGTATAAATGATGCAGCATAACATTGATTATATTATCCCTGTCACTACGCTGTACCAGTGAATTGTAGTTCAGATTTTCTTTAAGTTGTGCCTTTCTATCTTTAAGGTTGTGTATATGTATTTTTTGCCTTTATTTTTGCATCCCATGATTTGTTTTCTTTTGTTTTTTTTTTTTCGCTGGGAAGGCTTATATAATACTGTTTCAAGCTATAAATGTTACAAGCTAAAAAAATTGTATGACGAACTTAGTTTGCACTAGGCTAAATAGAGAAATGAATGTTTATTGACTCGTGCTACATGTAACATGTTCATTCGTTATAATGTTACTACATATAGGTTGCATTGTACAACTTTTTGATATCAACTTGTGGGAAATGCAAAAAGTCTGACCAGGCAATACGGGTATGTTTCTCCTTTCATACCTTTGTAATTTTTATGTTATCTGGAGGCATCTTTAGATTCTTTGTTACTTTCTCTATCTTACCAATAAATTGATCTTTTGAATCTTCTTGCTCCCTCTTTTAAATGAAGATTTTGGATGAGATGAAGAAATTTGAAGTGAAGCCAAATGGACAAACATACGTCTGTCTACTTAATGCATGTGCAGCAGATGGTCGATTAGATCGCGTGTATGCTATTTCTTCACTTTCTTTGTCTGCTTTATTATTTGGTTAATGATGAGCCCAGTTTACAGTCTGATTAGGACTGGGTAGTCCCACTAATTAGTTGGACTTTCCATGTTGAAATTGCAAATGCTGACATCTCTGTAACTTCATAGGCATAAACTATTACTAACATAACTGAAGTAAGTTATGAGGGGCAACTAGCAAAGCAAAATAGTTTGAAACCTTGCATTTTATGTTAATATAAAGCAATGGGGGCGGTAAATGTTTGCTTGTAGGGATTGTTATTTGTTGACAAGTAGTATGCCAATTCTTTAGCACGATAGCATAGGGTTGTAATCAACCATCAAAGTCATGGATTCTGTCTTGAGTCACCGATAGGCTTGGCGATGATTCTTTTGTATCTGTTGCAAATGTTGTTGCTTTTATGCCCTTTAAGGTTATTTTTGATATTACTTAAATTTAAATGATGCAGGTATGCGATTGTGCGTGATATGACAGCAGCTGGTGCTGGTTTAGACAAGTTCTGCTATGCTGGATTAATAACTGCACATATGAATAAGACACCACTAGCAGATGAAACCGCTGACAAAGTAATTGTTGAAAGTTTCTCTGCTGTGCATCCTCTTTTTTCTTTGTTTTTCCTCTTTTCCCATTGTGTCAAAAATTTGATATTTTTCTAACAATTTACCCTTCAAAAGATTATTGAATTTGTCGAGCGGTCTAAGGGGTGGTCTTCTGTTGAAGCATCAACCGCCAGTGCTGAAAATGTGATGATGGCTGTTACTGAAGAAGAATTATACAATTTGCCCACTGCTGATTTTGCAAATAGAAGAGGAGGATTTTTGAATAAGCAGTTAACAGTATACCATGTT
The DNA here is from genome assembly GCA_024752395.1 of Erythroxylum havanense. Lineage (NCBI taxonomy): Eukaryota > Viridiplantae > Streptophyta > Magnoliopsida > Malpighiales > Erythroxylaceae > Erythroxylum > Erythroxylum havanense. The sequence continues at coordinate 10,098,157 of JANTNU010000008.1, read as the reverse complement.
GCACTTCATGCTTGTGCTGATCTTAAGAATGTAGAGGTATTAGCTCATATATTGACATGCTATTAAATTTCTGTTTCCTACTTGCCGCTGCTTATTTCTTGTTATTCTTACATTATTAGTATCATGCTTACGGTAGGCAATGGAAACTATAATGGAGATGCTGAGGAAAGATGGAAAATCTCCTGATGTCTACATTATGATGCAAACAATCAGGTATATTTTCTATAACTATGTTTTTGAAGCTGATATTTGTTAGACAAGCTAGACACATCTGTGATATATTTTTAAATTGTGGATTGTAGCCATGCAAATATCAGAAAGATTGCCTGAAAACTATCTGAATTTAGTTCTGTTCTTGAATATTCTTATTTTTTGTTCAACTTTAATTTAAGTATGATGAATTTCTTCTTCATCATCCTTGACTAAACTTAACTTAGTTCATCCATCATATGTTCGATCTAAGTTGTGCAACATATGCACTGTTGAAGTTAGCTAACTGCTGTTTATAAATGAGTGATGGATTCCTTGCAAATGGCCATAATTTGATTGTTGGAATTTACTAAGAAATAAGCATTGATAATTTTTCCCTTCACGTGGTAAAATTATATCTATAGGGTATGGCATTTGGTTCTTCATGTGGATCCGTCAGTGATAAAGATGACATAGTAAAAATATTGCTTACTTATTTGCAAGTTGGGATGGATTTCTGAGAATGTTATAAACCTAATGTAAGGTGCTGAAGTAATTAATTTGGTCCTTGGAAAATAAAGGACGGGATAACAAACAAAAGTTGCTGTGTAATTGAGCCACCATGTATGTTGTTGCCTTATGCTTTTTCTTTATTACAGGTGCTATTTACATTCTGGAGATCTCGATCGAGGTCTCAAAGCTTTTGATGACTACTTGGCTTCAGGAAAACTACCTGCAATGGAACTGTACGCTGTGAGTTTGGTGACAAATGAAACTTGTCCACGCAAGAAAAAATTCATATTCTTAATCCTCCAAAATGAACTTTCTTGCAGCAAAGAAATGTGATTTTATTGCTCTGATTTCTTGAGAATTTTAGATTTAGAGCAGCAATATCTAAAGCAGTTTGTTGGACGGACTTATAGAATGAATCTTTCATCCTGTGGTTATTTCCTTCACTTTCTTTTTGACATATTCCTATACATCTTACAAAATAGGTTCCTTGAAAATGGATTATTTGGTTCTTTTGTTTTTGTTTTCACTTTCTTTCTTTTGCATGTTTATAAGCAATGATTTTCCCACATTGTTTGCTATAACTAATTAAGGTTGCTACTCTACTAACTTTGGTTCCTAATCAAATGCAGCATCCGATTTATTTGCACTTGTGTGTTGTTGATATGGATATGGTTTTGCAAACCTTACCTTGCTTTAAATTCTGTGGATGTAGACGGTTATAGAGGGAGCCATGTTAGGCTATACTCCAAGGGGAATGCAAGTTGCTCAAGATATGTTGGTAGGCTTGGAACTGGTCTATATTAGTTTGCTAAGTTTTATATTGATGCTGATAATTGGAATTCCTGGACAAGTGCAGGTGAGTATGAATTCCAGAAACTATTTCTTGAACAACAAAGTGGGAAGTGATCTCCTCCTTGTAGCAGCTGGTGAAAAGGTGATTTAACTGCTGAATTATCTGTTTCTACAAGATGAATTTGCTTTAAATGCTTCAGAAAACTTGTGACTGGGGATTTCAGGTTTGGAATGTTATTATAATTTGACTTAAAAATGTTTTTTTTTTCAGACTGGTGGATATACCATTGCCAATTACATATGGGATCTAATGCGAGCTCGCAATATAACTCCTTCCCTTCCTGCTGTGGAAGCGTATTACAATGGATTAAAAGTAAGTAACTTCATATCTCACCATCTTACATAATCCGACGATGAAACTGATGAAGTGAAATGAGTGGAAGCAGATGAATTTGGAAATTTCAAATAAAATGGACTAAGAAGTTCTTTCACATTTTAGAAAAACGATATGATGGTGGAATAACACTAAAGGAAAAATGTGGCGCCAACTTTTGCAAATCTGCAAATGTTCCTTTTCCTTGTGAACTATTGTGAGATGTCTACGTTTAGATGATTTATTGAGTCAATAAGTGAAGCAAGTTTGTCCATTTCCTGTCGGCAGTCTAGCATAATCAACACTTCTTAAATTGATACAACTCTTTAAGTCGCTGAGGACCACTGGATCTTTTGAATGGTTTGGAAATGCATAAGAAGGCATTTGATGGCAACTTCTTTAATTGTGTTTGTGCCAAGCTAGATACAGATCATGAGATAAGCCGCTTGTTGTGTTGAAATTATTGATTCTTTTGGTAATATATTTGTATTCATTTTTTCGTTTGACTTTTTGAAAGGATCGGGAGATACCTGAGGATGATCCCAGACTGTTGTTGGTTTCTCGTATTTATGACAATCAACGCCAAAGGTTTGGAAGACAGTAGATACCCGCATGAAGAAGTGTGCTTCATAGCATTCATTTTATGGCCAGTTCCTTCAATGTACCAAACAACAAAGAACTTGAGGAAGACAAAGATAACAAAATAGATGGAGATGAAGCAGAGGGAAAGATGGTGTTATTAAGGGGGTATTGATATTCTTCTAATGTGTTTCTTTTTCTTCTTTCTATCAAAGCTTGTCTTTGAAGGACTGACTGTCTGCTTCTGGCCATCATGTTCATGTGATCCATTGCTTTGGCTTTTTACTGTTTCGGCAAATTCCATTTACTTGGCAGAGATTGGAGATCGTCACCAGTGTGATTATATTTGCAGTTAGCTATACCAATGGCCATGGCCTCCTCCACTCTCAGTATTATGTTAACCATCAAATACAACAATGTCAAACTCCATGCCAAGGCCAAATATATTTTTGTTAATTGAAAATATTTATACTGTATGAGAAATCTTGTTGAGACGCATGTCTAGAGAAGCCGACTTATAATGTACGGATTCCACTTTCTTGAATTCTATCGCCGGAGCTGAAACACAGCTATGCTCTATGCCCTACCGCCGCCTCCCTCCCCCGTCAATCATCTTTCTCTGTCAGCAAGAGTACTGGCATATTATCAGACATCTCTCTTTAGCAAGAGTGCTGGCATGTTACAGTATGATAAGGTCATATTATTTCAGATAATTTTATAAATTATAAATAATTTTTAAAATTATACTTTTTTTTAATTTTATTTTGTAAAACTATTGCTATAATTTAATTCAGATCAATAATTTTCTTATATAATATATTAGTCAAAAATATTTATCTCATAATTATAATAAATTAAAATTAGAGAAAAATGTATAATTAAATTGCTAAAAAAATAAAAACCTAAGTTGGATAATTTTTCAATGTGCCTCTATCTATTCTACCTAGGTTGGTTTGTGTGCCTGAGAGGCTGAGACGCAGGGTGTATAGGCGGCAAGTAGGTGTTTGAGCGATAAACTAGGGTTTTGAAGTTTGTAAAAGTTACCGATGTGTAGTTCCTGCCTTCGAAACTGACTAAAATTTCCAGCCTTTAATGCTATACATATAGAATTCCTGTCAGTTCAATGGGAAACGAGCGCATTCTCTTATAGGTGCAATGGATGAGGAAGGAGGGTACGACGTTGGTTGGATGAATTCTCAACCATGGGATGCAAAGTCAAGGGGAAAACTAGCAAAAACGAAGAAGAGCAAAAATAAGAAGCAAGAGGAGGAAGTAGTGGAATGTAACGGAAAATCTAGTGATATGGGTGCAGAAAGTGGGAGAAAGAGAAAGAAGAAAGTTAGTTTGGAGGAAACTGCAGAGGATGAGACGGGTAGTTTAAGTTCTTATGTCAAGGAAGGAAAGAAGTACAAAAAGAAAAGGAAAGATGGACTAATTGCAATGCCTGGTAAGGTCAATGATGAGGAAGAGCTTAAGGATGAGGTTTCTCCTCCTTCGGACCTGAATTCAGCGGCTGTTGGAGTCGAGGAAGAACGATTGGTCAATGATGGAGAAACAGATACTGCACGAAACAAAAAGAAGAAGAAGAAGAGATTATTAATGAAAGCGGCTAAGGTGGACAAGCGTGGGGTCTGTTATTTAAGTCGAGTTCCTCCCCACATGGATCCTGTAAGGCTTCGCCAGCTTCTATCCCATTATGGAGATATACAAAGGATCTATCTTGCTCCTGAAGGTGATCAATTACAACTCTTTTAGATTTCTTAACAAAATTTTGGTTGTTATTTGCATTCATTATTGTTATTATTTTCAGACCCTACGATTCAAGTGCATCGTAAAAAGGCTGGTGGTTTTCGAGGACAAGGATTCTCTGAAGGGTAAGTTCAACTTCAAACTAGCAGTGTAGCACTCAGAATATGTTGTTAGATAGTTCAAATTTCGGCTATACTGCCGGTTATGCAGTCATTTTCTGTTAAGCATTCAATAAAGTCCATACCTCTTTCACTTCCTTCTTCTCTTCTACAACAAAGCAGCTTCTGCGTTTTCATGTTTTAATAATTCTGGAAATCAATCGTATGCTTTATTGTTTTCCCTGCAGATGGGTGGAATTTACAGATAAAAGTGTGGCAAAAAGGGTCGCTAACATGTTAAATGGTGAACAAATTGGTAGGTAATTATGTGTGTTATTTGCCTCTTTTTCTTCCAAAATTATTCTTATCCGACATTTTGATCTCCGATCTATATGCTTGTCTTTTGAAGAATGGGGAATGAAATAACAAATAATATTTAAAAAACTGGCAAAGTTCTTTCTGTTAATGTCTTATCCTCTATGATGGATTTCTTATGTGTCGGTTGGTTATGAGGACAAGGAAAAATGGTGTACATAGACTAGATGAAAATCTTATCAATGCGATAGAATAATTAATTCACAGTTTATCGGTTGATTGTATCATTAACAATTTCTTTCTTTTGGTGTGTGGAACTTTTCATGAATCCGTTGGTTTTGGCAACAAGAAAAAATGGTATACATATTTGTTTTTGCTTATTTGCCCTCTTTTTGTCCAGATGTCTTCTCTTCTTTATTTTACCAATCTCATGTTATCCCATGCTTCATAGAGGTCTCTTTTCTTCAATTTTCTTACCTTATCCTTTTAAATTTTAGGGGGGAGGAAGAGATCACAATTTTATTATGATCTCTGGAATATCAAGTACTTACGTAAATTTAAGTGGGATGACCTCACAGAAGAAATTGGTACAAGACTCATATTCTTTTTACAGTTTGTCATGCTTAATATTTCAAATATGTCTGAAGGCTAGATATTTCTAATGCAGCTTATAAGAATGCTATACGGGAGCAGAAACTAGCTTTGGAAATTTCTGCTGCAAAGAGGGAACGGGATTTCTATCTCTCTAAAGTTGATCAGTCTCGTGCTTTAAGTTCAATTGAAGAACGAATGAAGAAGGTGATTGGCTGCACTTTTGTTTGTTGACTCACTTTGCTATTATTTGCGAGTATTCACAGCGAGTTATTTTTTCTGACATACTTGTTTGAGGACTTGATTAGGACAACCTACATTTTAGTTTCTGTGTTAGGACTACTTTCTTTGGTTTCCCTATCCAGGAATGATGATTTAGTATGTTTGCCACAGTGGTCATCACTGATTAATGTAAATTGTGGGAAAAATCTATGTTAAATTTCAATTTTGAGTATCATAAAAGTTTCTGCACGTAAGAGCTGAAAGGTTATAAGAGCTGTTGAATTGCTGTGATGGTGATATTCATATATGTGTATGACATGGAGACCTTCATGGCCGGTTGTTGCATGAAGACAATTTTCTACTTGTTAGATCATTAAGGGGTTCAGTCTATGGATCTCTAATCATATTTCAGTTGTAATTATGAAATGAATGCTGGGGCTCAACATAACTTACTGATTTTATGTAATGCTCCTATATTTTCACCTCCTTTTTTTAATTTTAATATATTACTCGTTATCAAGTTTTATAAGATATCATTGGTCTTTCTTGTTTCTGCAGAAGCAAAAGGTCCAACAGGAGTCTGGAACTGATCTCTCTAGTGGTCATCAACCAGCTAAAGTAATCCGCCAATTCACACAGACAAAACCTGTTGCAGATAAAGCGGAACAGAGGAAACCTCAGCTATCCAAAGACATCCTGTCTGGGGTGAGTGATTACTTGCACATAGTTTTTACAGCCCTTCTGTCTGCCTACCGCGGCTTATTTATGTTCCCTGCAGGTTTTTGGTGGTTCTTAGACGTTTCGAAGTTTGGCTTATCTGAATGACATCCACCGCCTCAAGCTGAGTGTCCAACAACTTTGATGTCTTCTGATAGAAGTCGTAGGGAGTGGTTTCATCTTCAATTTTGGGCGGAACCTAACTAGGGAGGTTGGGAATTGTCTTGTAGGAAACTATTCTACTTGTATTGCTGATCTCCGTACTTGTTTTGGAGGATTCTTTCTTATGCATAAATTATATACAACGGTATTTACTGTAAGTCGAGAGCTGAACCGGTGTGTCTGAAATAGTACTACAGCGAATTCTTTTGTTACTTGGGAATATATAATCATTGTTCGAATGGACTTTCAAGCTACAGGCGACTCCCATTTTGCCAAGAGAGCACTAGAAGGGATCGAACTTTAGTTTGCTTGTTAGAGGACAAATGTGGATTATCTGTGACGTTTAGCGTTTTGAATTATTGAACAGCCCATTCCTGTGATAGAAGACTGGCCATGGATATTTATCAGGATGGGTTGGGGTGAGCTCCTGAATTGAAAGTAAGGAACCCGATAAAAATTTAACATATGCCTTCGTGAACCCAAAAAAGATAAAAGAGACAGAATTCTCTGTGATTAAAATCCATTTTCGGTCTAAAGACAGATGATGCTGGATCTATACAATAAATGTTCTCCCCGGTCACAAGACAGCTCCATCGGTATATTCAGGTTGAAGGGGTAGGAGCCGGGAAGGCTGTATAAGATACCAGGCAACAAGGGCCCGGTCGACTGAACTTTTCCAACAGGCTTCCGACTAGCCGCAGCATCCTCCTCTCTGTGTTACAGTTCCATCTCTTGAGCCTGACGGCCCCTGGTTACGCCCGTACCCAAGCTTGATGCCAGACGACTGCAATGATAACCAAAAGTTGAGAACAAACTTGATATAGGCAATAGGTTCAATGTTATTAAGCAACAAACATCTTTGATCGACAACCTAACAGCTTAAGCAGTCCAAGACCAACACTTGAGCAGTTTCAACCGCATCCTATATCTTTAGCATCATTCAAACACTAACATGCTAATATTTCTAATGACAATTTAGTTCTAGAAAAATATTACATAAATTTGCAGTAACATAAAAGAGAAGTAGTCATTACCTCATTGGATGCATCAAATACACCATCCAGGATATTCTGAAGGATTTTTGCAGCAGTTTTAGTGAAGGCCTGTAATTGATTGTATTTATTAGAACAAAGATCCAAGATCCTGTTTAGCATTTATGTTGGTGGTGGAGGTTTGAAGTCATTAGATAACCGAAAATGTATTGCAGGCATGCCAAGCGTGGGTTTTCCTAGGTACATACCTCTTCAACATTTTGGGCTGTTCTTGCAGATGCTTCCAAGAATAAAAGTCCATTTTCCTTGGCAAACTGTTCGCCTTCCTCTTTGCTGACAGCCCTCCTATGAGCAAGGTCACACTTATTCCCTATGAGCATGATTGTCATGTTGGGATTTGCATGCTGGCGAGCATCTTCCAGCCAGCTAGCTAAGTGGTTAAATGTCTCCCTCCTGTACAGGTTCTCAGATTCAGTTGGCTAACAAATCAAAATAACAGAATTCAAGAATAACTAATGAAAGGAAATATAATTAATCAGGCAGTCTTGAAAGCTATTTTTCTTCGAATAAAAGCACACGAGTGTATCAAATTTTGCAAAAGCTGAGATCACAATGGACTAAACAGATATGTTCCCTCCTAGTCTTGACTATGAAATGTAAATTCACTTATTCATGTCCATGCTACGTTTATCCATAATTCAAAGGCAAGATGTCCAACAGGAGCAGAGATGGAGAGTATAGCAAGGTTTCAAATTTCCTATGATAATTCTACAAGAATGACTGAAACACTTCTACGAGTTATGATTTCAATCTAACTTATCAGCTAAACTTTTACACAAACTGACCTGGTTATGTCATAAACCAGAAGTGCTCCAGCTGCTCCTCTGTAGTAAGATCTGGTGATAGATCTGAATGATTCTTGCCCAGCCTGAAATCAAACACAACCCTTCATAAGGAAACAAATCCAGTGTGTATAACTTAATGAATGCCGGGATATAGAAGAGTTCCTAATATAAACATACACATGGATATCTGGATACTAATGAAAGTTCAAGTTTTCCTGCATATGAGTTCTATAAAATCAGCCGGACAAATAGCATCAATCTATATATTACAGAGCATCTTGTGTTTGAATGAGTTTCTAGACTGTGCCGCAGCTTCATCCACTCACCCTTACTCCAGAGCGGAGGTGATTGCCATATTACAATCAAACTCAAATGACTTTATAATTGTTTCTAAGTTGCAAAGACTACGTTTAACTGAAGTATACTGAAAGTAGAAGCAATTATAGCTTCACGGACAGCCAGCTCTATCACAGCTCCGTCAACTTCAACAATTAGAAATCAATAACAACAAAGCTCTATTTTTCATTGGAGTGTAAGTTGAACAACATTCTCATAGCCATAAGTTCACGACTAAATCAGCAGTCCAATTATGTGTAACTGTCAGTCTATCCCCTAGTTGTTAGTCACATAAACAATCACACCTAATACCTAGATCAGGCGAAAAAGTAAAACTAACCATGAAACTCAAAACTGACTTGAAAAAGTTGAGAAGTTTGAACTTCAAGAACAAAACAAAAAACATATTCACAAAAGTAAAAAGACGAGTTGGAAAAGTTACGGTGTCCCAAATCTGAAGCTTGATGGGACGGCCATCGATAGTGACCATGCGAGCACCGAACTCAACGCCGATGGTGAGGTCGTGAACAGGCTGAAATCTCTTGTCGGTGAATTGCAAGAGCAAGCATGATTTCCCTACACCTGCAGCCAACCCACAAAACCAAACTCCTCAAAAGTTTCAATTTTTACCATCTTCTTTACATAAAAATCTAAACTTTTTCAAGTCCAAAAAGCAAAAACAACAGCAACAGAGACAACAAACCAACCTGTGTCACCAATGATTATGTACTTGAAGAGATAATCGTACGACATGATACGGCAAGTGTTCACTCGAACCCAAATAGAGAGAGAGAGAGAGAGAGGAGAGAGCAATTGGTTCCTTCTAAGTGGGGCTTCTGCAAAGACTTGGTAGGGCGGAAAGGAAGAGGAGGCCCAGGAGGAGGAATAGAGAGAGAGTGGGATTTGTGTTTTTTAATTGGAATTTACACAGAGAGGGAGTGACGTACAACGCACATAACTCACCGACAAATCGACAAGCAATGTCTTACTCGCTTGCTTCAGGCTTTCTTATCCTAATCACATAGAATCAATTAATTAACATTTCGTGTTATGTTTATTATTTATTACATATGCGACCTGTGTCTCATCCTTATTTCAAAAGGTTATTCCCAACTTCAAGGCTCTCCAGTCGCAGACTCAATCACCGTTGGGGGGATTGAATCACGGTTTAATCTTGATCAACCTCCTAATAGAGCGGTCCATTACCTCCCCGTTATTGCCAAAAGTCGAACCTAAGATTTTATTTCAATTGACCCTGTTAGTTTACCAACCAAGCTACCCGTTCGGGCACCTGTGTCTAATCCTATTTCATATGCATAAATTCATAAAAATCCTTAACTTCTGGCGGTCTTTTAACATTTGTCGTTAAGGATTTCGGTAACATACGTCCCGTCCCCAGTGTTTCAAGTATTGAAGTTAAAATGTTAAAAATCAAATAATAATTGACTTGGTAGCAGCAAATTCATGCGAGCGTGGAGGGAATAGGTCAAGTGACTCATTAGATAAGAAATTTGTTGGGTACCATTATCAGGGGTGTTCAGGTAAAAGGAGCGGCGGTTCCTTGTGTCAATACAATACACTTGAACTTTTAAGGATGCTTCCAGTTCCACAGAAACTATGAGGTCTATCTGTTAAGCTGTGCCCTGCATCTCTCCCCTCCATACCATGCCTACACAGTACACATTCCTCTCAGCCACCAGTATAACTGTGCTTGGTCAGAGGCACATCCACGTCCATATGCGAACCTACTAATCTAGATATTAGTAGAACACATGAAAAGTGTTTAAGTATGCCTAATGTGTCCCACACGTGATCAGTTCCTGCAGTTTCAAATTTGTTTCTGGGTTATTCCCACATTTGTCAAACATGATATATAGCTTCAGTACAGCTCCTGAGGGCTATTGGTTCAATGGTCACCGTAACAACTTATCAGCAACTTGTGTACTAAAAAATGAGATGAAATACGGTCCGAAGAGCATTTAACAATATTCAACAAGACATTCTCCCTTATAAGAAACATGTTGATGCCTAAAACATTTAAATACCAAGGCATTGAGGGTTTGAAACTAGAGATTGACAATTAAACAGTATCATCTCGATGGACGTGAAGTACAGGAGTCTTCTCATTGAAGAACTCTACTCCTCCATTTCATCACCTACTTTAATCACTTGTTGAAACTTCTCTTCAACTGGTGTGATCTTTGTAAGCACAACTTCTGCAACCACAAAAGTAGTAACAGTTCTAATCAGAAAATGTCCAAAAACAAAAAGACTGATCACTCCACACATTTAAAAATTGATGACATGATTTTCCTTGACTAGGAAAGGACACAATAAGATGAAAAAGGATTAACGATTGAGAGCCAATTGATATCATCCTAATCCTAAGAAATTGAAACAAATATTTCATGAATTACTTAAAGGGTAAATGCCATTCATATCATATCAGCTGCAAGATAAAACCCACTTGTCGAGGGTTCATGTTCCTTCATCTTTGAAAAGCTAAATCAAAACCATTTGGTTCCACAATGGCAGCAACCATAATATGGAAAACTAGATCCATGTAATTTTTTAAAACTTTTTTTTCCATTAACTTAGATGTCAGGAACTGGGTCATCCGTAGTACATCAGCTTTAACCCTTATAAGCACTTAAATAGAAGGAAAGAATAAAGACAGCCAGCAAAACCTAAAAACAATTGATGTTGTCAAACTTCCAAGGGATCACACACATTCCAAATGATGAAGACTAAGAACCAAAAGAAAATAAGAAGAATTTCTCAAGTTTCATAAAAAAGACGGAAAAGACCTTAAAATGTCCTAAATTCTTCCACACTTAACATTATCGATTTAGAAATTTGAATTCTATGTCTGGGATGAAACCAACTGATACTTACCGGTCTTCTTAGGAAAGGTATAGCCTCTTGGATTGACATATGTTCGAGGATTTGGCAATAAGTGGTTCCTCAAATACTCTCTGTGTCCCTGTACCAGTTATAAAAAAGGGATAGCATCATCAATATGCTAATGATGCTTTATGTCTAAATAGAGATGTGGTTCATACAAAACAGCAACCTTTGTTATGACACAAACATCAACGTTGCTGCCACTTCCCAAATCATTGAATACACCGGAGCATATAGCCTCAGTTACAAGCTTTATTCCTTCCTCCCTCTGCAAAGATAAAGTAATTGACCCTTACATCAGACCAAAGTCATATAATTACGTAATGTACCACATTTTTGTTTCACAGGCATAGCCAACTGCAAGTCTAATTTCTTCAAAATTAAATATCTTCAGATGTGGAAGTCCTTTAAGGCAAATACAGATGACATCCTGATTATAACAGAATGAAACATTAAGATTTCAATTTCTTCACTCAAAGAGACCAGATCCTATAACAAGCTCACTTACGTTAAGCCCTTCTTTATACTTTGACTCAAAAATAGACATTGCAGCAAGAGAACCAGAACCCATTGTAGCAAAAGGCAAGGTGTCAGTTGATCCATGGGGATATATCTGCAACGAAGTCATTCCATTAACAGGAAATCAGAATTTAGTAAGACCAGAAGAACCAGCTGCATTCACAAATCCCTTCAAGAAGAAAAAAGCTTTACAGTATGCAGATGAGGTCCAGTGCAATCAACTCCACCAAGTACCAATGCCGCTGAAACATACCCTTGATAGCTAAACAGACATTAGGAAGTCAGAAAAGGTTCCAAAGAGATGATTTTCAAATCATGCAAACTTCATAGATAAAAAACCAACCTGAAAAGATGTTTTTTGAGAAGAGTAAGTGCTGTAACAACTCTTGACTCACGACCAGTATGATAGCGATGTAATTGCAGCTGTGAGCTGACCATGTCTAAATAAATACAAACAGGAAGCCATAAATTAGCTCCAATTATATCAATCCAAAATAATTGCCACACAAATCAGTTTTCCAATTTAACTTTACAGAGGGCATACACTACCACATCAATTCTCAAAATACCTGTTACAGCCTCTGTATCAGCAGCAGTTCCTGCTCCACAGCAATATATGTTAGGAGCCATGTAGTGAATCTTCTCGCAATTCTTGTCACAAACTATGGTTCCTTCAGTTGCTCTTGTATCCGCTCCAAGAATGATGCCCTCCTATAAAGACATTGTGAAGTAGAGTTTCAATTAAACAAGACTAAGGTCAATTAATTAAATGAGCAAATTGTTAGGGCTTTCAAAGAGAAAGAAAGATGCCAATCACCCAAAGGTTTGTTACTTTCAATTAGTGAACTAATCCTTAAATTGCTTCTAAAACAAACAAAGACCAACTGCTTCCCTTAACAACATACCCTGATGGTTTCCATTCAATTTATACACAGAACGCAAAAGCTAACAAATTTATAACCACAATTCACATATAGCAACACACACCTGGAACACGAGCCCAACTATGGTGGTTCCAGTCTTCCTAGTACGAGGAGGATTAACACCCTTCTCCATAAGCATATTGTTTCTTTTGCATAGATCGAAACTGAACCCACCCTTGGCAGGGACATCGACAGTGGATTTCGCCATACTGAATCGAACACAGAGTGAAGAAAATTTGGGTACTAAGTTTGTGGGCTATTAGGCCTCCGATTTGCAGAGGTTGCCTAGGGGACAAGCTTAAGAGGTTTTTGTTAAGTTTGGGGGCTTTCTGGAGGTTTTGTGAGACGTCGTCGGTAATGAAATTAGTATCATGATTTAAAAATCGAGGTTGCTATTAGACAGGAATAATACGGCGTGTCACTAATTGTTAATACACCACTTAAATGTATCAAATGTATTATTTAATTGTTAGTGCACCAAATGCACTATTTAATAGTTAGTGTACCACTTCTATTATCATGATAGTATTTTATTAGAAATTTTGTACTATAAATAAAATGGTTAACTTGATATAAGTGACAGCAATTTATAAGAAGAACTCTCTTCTCTCAAATATTCTTGAAATTTTAGTTTCGGTTTTATAACACGTTATCAGCACGAAGCTCTAATGTCTAAAATTCGGCTTATCAACTTCAAGC
>JANTNU010000008.1:10061111-10072695 GCA_024752395.1 Erythroxylum havanense | reverse complement strand
ACCATGATGACTTCAGGTCAGAGGACTAAAGTCAAACCATATTGAGAATCACTAATGACATGAAACCATGTAGTGTTTTCTCTGTGGGTTGATCTAATATATGTTTTCTAACATATATCTATGTTTCTGATTTGATAACTCATATCTATGATCAGAAAAACATGATCATCAATCAGAACACATACTAGCCTTAATTCATTATTGTTCCATCAATAACGATCGACCAGGGACAGTTTAGAATAATATTATAACGCTTATGGTTTTCCTATCAAGTCACATACTTGATGACATAAGCCTAATACTATTCATATAATGTAAATCACATTATATAAACAATATACATGTATATATAAAAGAATACCTCAAAATATATTATTAATAAGTCATAATGTTAGTACAAAAGTCACATATATCCATTCGCCTAGGGCACACTACTAACACCTCATAGGTCCTTCCCATTTTATTCTCAAATCAATAAGAATTATCTTTAGTCAAAGTAATTAACATATTCCCAATTCCATAGATCTAAACTCAGATTCTGCACTTGATCTTGCCACTACATTCTACTTCTTTTTTTTCCTCCATGTTACAAGGTTATCACCTAGGAGTATACAATAACCAGATGTTGATCTCCTATCGACCAAAGACCCTACATAATCTGCATCGGTATAAGCTTCTAATGTCATACTTGTGATTGTTTATTGTTTAAACAAAAATCCTCTTTCAAGTATTTCAGTATTCTATTTACTGCCTTGAGATGTGATTCTTTAGGATTGTGCATAAATTGACTGACCTTGCTCAAGGCAAATGCTAAATCTAGTCTTGTATGTGCCAAATATATCAACTTCCCAACAAGTTTCCGATATGATACTTTATCTACAATGGGATCTTCTAGAGCATTACCTAATCTATGACTGAATTCTATCGGTGTGTCTACTGGTTTACAACCCAATTTTTCTGTTTCTTTTAACAAGTCAAGTACATACTTTTGTTGGGAGATGAAAATCCCTTGCTTTGAGTGAGCTACTTCAATGCCTAGGAAGTATTTTAACTTTCCTAGCTCCTTGATATCAAATTCTTTCCAGAGACATTACTTCAAAATTTTCATTCCTTCAACATCATAACCTGTCACAATAATATCATCTGCATAAACTAACAATGTTGTGACCCCCTCCCCTATGGTCTACTTGACTCTGGTTAAATCCCAATGAAATCATCACCGTAGCAAACCTCCCAAACCAAGCTCGTGGGGATTGTTTTTTTGAGCCTATAAAGAGCTTTCTTCAGCTTGCATACCATTCCTTTTTTAGATTCAAATCCGGGAGGAACTTCCATGTAAATTTCCTCTTTTAGATCACCATGGAGAAATGTATTCTTAACATCAAATTGCTATAGATTTCACTCAAAATTAGTAACTAATGATAACAGTATTCGTACCATGTTCATCTTAGCAACAGGAGCAAATGTCTCAAAGTAATCGATGCCATAGGTTTGAGTGAACCCCTTAGCCACCAATCTTGCCTTATATCTTTTCCCCGATCCATCAACCTTGTATTTTACTTTGAAAACCCCCTATATCCAACTAGTTTCTTCCCTTTTGGCAATTCCACTAACTCTCATGTCTAGCTCTTCTCAAGGGCCTCCATTTTGGTTTTCATAGCATCCTTCCATTTTTTGTCTCCTAATGCCTTAGTTAGATTTTTCGGTATGGGAATTATGTGGAGGTTGGTTAGGAAGGCTCTATGTTTTTGGGATAGGTTCTGGTAAGACATGAAGGAAAATAGTGGTGTTTTGTGCAGGTTCTTATTTCTTTCCTAAGTGCAATTGGTAGGTCCTCAATACTTGTTTCTTTTGGTTCTTTTGCTGGTTCAAATGACTCAACTCTTGGCTCACAATCTGGTGTGATATTTTCAATTGGAAGTTGAGCAACAACATGAATGGGAGACTGAACTTGCGTTGGTCGAGAGACTGATACCTTCCTCCTAAAATAAACTTGCAGTGGCTGTTTGCAGTAGGTGTAGCTGACTCAATTGAGGAAGAAGTGGATTTAGGTACAGAATTAGATTTAGGCACAGTTATGTCTTGAGATTGAACAATACTAGGATCTAAAAGAAACGTATCCTTTGCCTTATCTTCACATAAGATCTCCCCTTGAAGATAAGTGTGCTGCAAAAAGATTCATTCTCAACAAAAGTAATATCAGCTGAGATAAAATTTTTTTTGGAAGGTGGATGAAAGCAATTATAACCCTTTTGAGTTAAGGAATATCTAATGAAAATGCATCTAAGAGCTTGTGGATCTAATTTCTTCCTATTGTGTGAATGGATATGAACAAATGCAACACAACCAAAGATTTGGGGTATTTGATTGTTTGACATAAAAAAATTTGGAAAAAACTTTTTGAATATTTCAATTGGACTTTTGAACCCAGGGACCCATGTTGGAAGTCTGTTAATGAGATGGGCAGCAGTTAAGATTGCTTCACCCCAATATTGTTTTGGAACATTCTTATGAAATATCAATGCTCTAGTGATTTCTAGGAGATGTCCATTTTTTCTCTTAACCATCCCGTTTTGTTGTGGAGTAGTAACACATGATGACTCATGAATAATTCTTGTTTTCTGAAAAAAATGAAGAAAGTGTTTGATTGAAATAGTCTTTGGCATTGTTTGATCGAAATCTCTTAATTTTGACATCAAATTAAGTATGGATCATGTTGTAAAACTTAGGAAGCACAGTACTCACATCAGATTTATTTTTCAAGAGGTAAAGTCATATGATTCATGTACAATCATCAATAAATAAAACAAACCACCTGGCACCTGAAACATTTGGAATATTAGAAGGTCCCTAAATATCACTATGAATGAGATAAAAAGGAACAAAGGTTTTATTATTGTTTATTGGAAAGGAAGCACATTTGTGCTTTGTAAGTTCACAATCATCACAATGAAAACTTTCAATTATAAGACATCTAAACAACGAAGGAAACATGAATTTCAGAATTCTAAAAGATGGGTGACCTAAATGACGATGATGAAGCCGAATTTTATCTTGATTTGACATGCCAGATTCGGAAAGAAAGGATAAGGATTTTCCAACTTCTGGTTTACTGAGTTGTTTTTTCAGAAAATAGAGAGCATCTCTCTGACTAACACATCCAATCATCTTCTTCGTGCCTAGATCCTGAAAGACACAATATGAAGGAAAAAAGGTTATACTGCAATTTGAATATGTCGTTAATTTGTGAATGGAAATAAGGTTTGCAAATAGTTTGGGAACATGGAGAACATTTCGTAGTGTAAGGTCTTTGTTTATGTATATCTCATTGACTAGCTATAGTGGTGATAGATCCATCAGCTATGGTGATCTTTTTATGGCTACAGCTAGGGTTATAAGAGATAAAGTATTTAGAAGAATAAGTTTTATGATCTGTTATTCCGAAATCAAGTACCCACATAGGATAGGAATATCTTTCTGAGGCATTAGGATTAGAAGAAGAAGAAATACCTGAAAACGCCAATGAACAAGTACCTGTTGAGATTGTCTTTTCAAAGGACTCCACAAATGTTTTAAATTTCTCCATTTCTTCGGTATTGAACTCAGAAATAGGTTTCTTAAAGTTTTTGTCATTAGTTGACGAAGTGCTCACCATATGTGCTTGACTTGGTCGTTCCCACTTTGACTGGGCTTGTCATGAAGTTTCCAGCACTTCTCCCCAGTATGTCGATGCTTTTTGCAGTATGTATAGAATAAAGAATCTCGATTAAAGGGTTTGGATGAGTCCACTCTAGTAACAACTGTAGAATTATTAGCCTCCTTCAATTTCGCGGCCTTAGTAATAAGTGCAGAACCATCTCTTCCTTAAGATTCAAGCATAATATTTCGACGTCCCTCTTCCACACGTATAATAGTGATTGTCTCATTCAGAGACGATAGGTCTTGTTTTCCTAAAATCTGCACCCTTACAACATCAAATTCCACATTTAAACCTGCCAAAAAATCATAAATATGATTCTTTTCCACAAAACATTTCAAAATTGTTGCATCTTCACTACAACGCATTTGGATGCATTGATAATGATCCATCTCCTACCACAAGCTTTGTAAGAGACTCGAATATTTAGTGACAATCCGAGTCTCCTATTTAGCTACTGAAACTTTCGTCCTAATCACATAGATCTGTGCAACATCATTAACTTTGGAATAAATCTGTCGAATAGCTTCCCATATCTCCTTGGCAGTTCCTAGGAACATGGCAGTTCCTAGGAACATGCATGTGTCACTAATTTCTGGTAGAATTGAGTTCCATAACCAGGACATAACCATGGAGTCTTTTTCATTCCATGCAGAAAATTTTAGATCATCCTATGAAGGACCAGTACCCAATAAATGACTCAATTTCCCTCTACCTTTAAGAATGTGCAGAACAGATATGATCACTTTAAATAGTTCTTCCCATTCAATTGGTATGCAACATGAATATTCTGCAAATCGTCAGGTATAGCAGCAGTAGTATTCTCGATAGAGTGGCTGATGATTTCAGCTAAACTACTAGGTGATTCTGACATAATTGATTCGGTAGGACTAAGGAAAGGAGCAGGAAAAAGGAGTTATAAGGCTAGGAAATTGAGAGGGACAGTGGAGATGAGACTTTCGGTCAGTATGACTAGAGAAAAAAATCAGAGTTTTAGGAAAGAGCTAATAGCTCTGATACCATGTGAAATATTAACAGAGAAGAGATAATTTCATTCTCATAATCAGTAGGTTGCAACTATATTCAATATATATACAATTGTCTATACTAAATATAGTATCAGATTTCTTAAGATACATGAAGTCTATATCTTATTCTAATCCATAGAAATCAGGGATTTACATGATTTCTATAGCTATACAATCTTCTAGATAATGCTGCATGATTTTACATAATCTAAATGATTCTATATAATCCGACAGTATATATGGTGTTGTTAAAGGAGTCGCAAGTATGACGCTAGTGCAGTTCTTAATAGGACTTGATGATAGTTATGATAATGTAAGAAACCAAATTCTAATTATGGATTCTTTACCTTTTGTCAACAAAGCTCATTCTATGGTTTCAAGGGTAAAAAAAAAAGGGAATTGAGAATAAATGCAGTGTTGACTGATGAGGATAGAAAGCCAAATATAAAATAGAAAGGAGGACCATAAAAAGAGTTAGATATATTGCAATTATGGCAAAAGAAATAGGCAATAGAAGGATACTTGCTTTAAGTTGTATGGAATACCAGATTGGCCTAAAGAATTACAAAAAAAGAAAGGAGAGGCCACTTACAGATCCTTTGCAGCTAATTCAAATGATAGGTAAATGTAAAAGGGAGAAGAAGGGGGTAATAAGAGACCATCTTTGATTGACAAGATCAAGTAGGAATTAATGACATTGATGAAAGGAAAAACTCTTAATGATCCTAGCATGGTGAACCCCAGGATGACTTATCAGGTCAATTTCATACAAAGTTATAACTTGCCTTGATTCAATAGAACTTTGTTCTTGGATATTGGACGTTAAAGTTTCAAATCATATGTAAGTGGATTTAAACCTCTTAATTGACCTTATTGTTATTGATAAATTTACCTATGTCTATTTAATAAATAGATCCTTAAAACTTGTTCATCTTAACTCACCTGCCAAAAAACGTTGCCCAGATGAACTAAGGCTATCTTTGTCTCTAACTAAACGTTGCCTAGACTCCTACGGGAGGCAACAGTGGGGAATTTTCCACAATGAGCGAAAGCCTGACGAAGCAATGCTGCGTGGAGGTAGAAGACCTACGGTCGTAAACTTCTTTTCCTAAAGAAGAAGCAATGACGGTATCTAGGAAATAAACATCAACTAATGCTGTGCCAATAGCCGCGGTAATACAGAGGATACAAGCGTTATCTGGAATGATTGGACGTAAAGCGTCTAGGGGTCATCTCCTACACTTTCTTTTCATGGTCACAAGTATATGGTTTTGTTTGTTGATGATTTTTCATGATACACTTGGGTGTATTTTCTGAAAAATAAAAGTGAGGTTTATGACATCTTCTTGCAATTTGAAAAATTTATTGACAGATAATTTTAGGCAAAAATGCAATCCTTCCATTCTGATTGGGGAGGTGAATACCAAAAATTAAATGCATATTTTAAACGAGTTGGTATTCATCACAGAATTGCTTGTCTATATACCCATAAGCAAAATGGCACGGTTGAGCAGAAAATTTGTCATTTAATTGATACTACATTAACTTTACTTGCTTATGCATCTTTACCTTTAAAGTTCTAGAATTTTGCATTAGAACAAAGTGTTTTTTTGATTAATATCTTACCGAGTTATGTTCTCTCTAAACAGTCTCCTTTTCAAATTTTGTACAAGAAAACTCTGAACTATTTACAACTCAAACTGTTTGGTTGCGTGATTTTTCCATGGCTCCGATCGTATCAAACTCATAAATTTTCTTTTCAAACTATTATGTGTGTTAATCTTGGACTCAATCCAAATCACGTTGCTTATAGATGTTTTGATAAAAAAAAACAGGTCGACTTTTATGCCCATTATGTTAAATTCAATGAACACATTTTTCCGTATGCTGATTCTGTTACTCCTCCTTCAAGTGTTGCGCCTACACAAGCTCCTTGGCTTAACATTACCATTGTTGTGCACTCCAATTTTGGTCCTCCATCAATTACCTCATCAGGTATGAGTCCTAATTCTTCTTCAACTCCTTGTTTTTCTCCTTCGATTCTTATTTCAAACAAACCACCAACATCTGCCAACTCTTCTACATTATCTCCTAGCTCCTCAACCTCACCAAATACACCTAAATCCTTATCATCTTTATCCCATCAACAACAAGATCAACCCAAATCACCCTTATCCAAATCTCTTACATTATTATCCCCTTAACAACAAGATCAACCTAAATCACCCTTATCCAAATCTCTTATGCTGTTATCCCCTCAACAACAAGATCAACCCAAATCACCCTTATCCAAATCTCTTACGATCATCTTCACAGAAACACGTCAACTCATACACCCTTATCCAAATCTCTTACGCTCACCTTACGAGAAACACGTCAACCTCCAACTTCATCTCCATATTCTCCTTCATCCTCACCCTCACCGCTCATCTTATCTTCTCCTCATGTTCTAACCTGCAACACTTCTTTATCCACATCCTTTCCGGGCTTAAATCTTTTGGTTGATCTTATCCAATATAATCCACAACCCTTAGCCAAACTGAAACCTACTCCAATTCGTAGCTATGCCATGGAACTTAGACTAGTTACCAAAACCAAACGGCAAGCTCACACCAAACAAAATTATCTTACCCAATAACTAAAAACTGTAACCCATGCGACATCAATTTTAGAATGGCGTCGAGCTATGCAGGATGAAATCAATGCACTGATTGAGAACCAAATGTGGAAACTAATTCCCGACGTATACACAAAAACATTATTAGAAACAAATGGGTGTTTGGAATCAAATGACATCCCGATGGCAGTATTCAACGGTATAAGGCTTAGTTAGTGGCTAAAGGTTATGTTCAATAAGAAGATGTGAACTTTTAAGACACCTTTTCTCCTATAATTAAGTTCACTACTGTCCGCACTATTTTATCATTAGCTACTATTTATGGATGATCTGTTAGATAAATTGATATCTTCAATGCTTTTCTTCATGGTCACTTGGAGGATGAGATATACATGGAGCAACCAACAGGCTTCCACCATGCACAATTTCCTCACCATGTTTGTTGACTTTAATGATCATTATATGGCCTTAAGCAGGCACCTAGGGCCTGGTTCAAATGACTCACTGATTACATGCTTCATCTTGGCTTTACACCCTCCAAGGTTAACACGTCTCTCTTCTATCTCACAATTGGGATGTTGAAATTTTATGTCCTCGTGTATGTGGATAATATTTTATTAACTTGTTCTGATGCTACTAAACTTGATTGATTTCTTTGGTCTATACAATAGGTGTTTCCAGTCAAGGATATGGGCCCTCTGCATTTTTTCTTAGGCATTCAAGTCCTCCGTCAGCCTACCGGCTTAGTTCTCAATCAACAAAAATAGTTAGAGGATCTTTTTCGTGAGACCAATATGCTTACTTCCAAAATGTGTGCTACACCAATGCCCATGATTCCCACCTTGAGTAAAGCTATGGGTTCTCCTCATCCATAACTTGAGTAATATCGTTAAGTTCTTGGTGCTCATTAGTATCTGACTCTCAACAGGTTTCACATTGCCTTTCTCGTCAACAAGTTAGCTCAATTCATGCACAGTCCAACTGATATTCACTGACAAGCACTCAAGTGTCTCCTTTGCTATCTCCGTGGCACTGCTTCTTTTGGTCTTACTTTTACCAAATGGTCTAGTATTTAGGTTTAGGTCTTTTCTAATAGTGACTGGGTTGGCTGTCCAGATAATCATCGGCCCACTAATGGGTATCTGGTCTATATGAGTGACAATCTTATTTCATGGTTCTCAAAGAAGCAACCAACAGTTGCTCGCTCCTCCATTGAATCCGAATACAAAGCCATTGGTAATATCACAGCGGAAGTTATGTGGTTGGGATCACTGCTTCATGAAATTGGTTTTCCTCGCTCTCTTCCTGTGCAACTCTGTGCGACAACATTGGTGCTGTATATTTGACAACAAACCTGTTTTTCATGGGCAAACAAAACATGTGGAGTTTAATTACCATTTTGTACGTGAATAAGTCAAGTTGGATCGTCTCACGGTTAAATTCATCCCTAGTGCTGATCAGCTAGCTGACAGTCTTACCAAACCATTGGGCACCTGACTGTTTCATCCTTTTCGTGACAAGCTTCGCCTTCATCCTGCTCCGGCTTTAGCTTACGAGGGCGTGTAAGGGAACGTAAAATTCTGTTTTTATTATTTAATATACATCCAGTACATTAGCTGTATATTAGGTGTATATCTGGTGGTATATTTGTAATCTGTTACTAGTTACTTATCTTAGTTAGCTTGTAATCTTTAGTATAAATATCTTGTATATTTGCCTTTTCACGGTGTGGAGAATAGCAACAAATTTCTCTCATCTTCTATGTTTCTCAAACCTAAACTTTACAAGATATACATTAATTAACCAACTACTTGTTTATTGGTGACTGACAAGTAACGTGTATATGAAGTAGGCAAGATTTTACTACCGCAAATAAAAATATTAATCATGAACTAATTAAGATGCTCTCATTTACTGGATTTGGTCATGTTGATGATTCATAATTGGCTGTTCTAGTCAAACATTACACGCAAATAATCTACGAGCTACGACTACTCGTTACATAGTACTCTTGACTACCCTCAGAAACTGTTCTTACAGAGCATCATGTGTTAATACCCTGTACGTAATCTACAACATCACCTAGGAACATTAATCTAATCAACCTTCCTTTCCACCGCTTGAATTGGCTCAATCTCCAGCACCAACCCTCTTTTGAATTCCACAAAAGGATAGGCAATTGGACAATCGTCTGCTCTTACTTTCCACCTATAATTATTATGTCATCGCGCACATGCATAAGGTTAATTATGAGAAACGAGAAGAAAAAGAAAAAGGAAATTCATTTCAATCCCATTATAAGATAATTAACAAGGGCACTAACCGTTTTTGTTCTAAATTAAGTGGGACTTTAGAGGGTTGATTATGAGAATAAACTAAACAATTAGGCTTGTGCACAGGTAATTAATGACTTTGAAGGGACAGATAAAGGTGCATGCCATTTTACCTATAACTAAGGACAAAATGATGAAGGAAAAGTGCAGTCTCCACTTTAGCAAGATCGGCCCCGGGACATAACCTTGGTCCACCGCCAAAGGACATCAACTTTTTGCTTGTTGCTTTATCCTGTGAAGATTATCATATATATGTGCTAATTAATTTGTAAGGAATCACAATTTCTACCTTTTTTTTTTGTAAAAAAAGGGAGCTATACTCACAAAGCAAAAATTAGCGTAAATACATAACAATAATTAAATCATGATGAAGCCAAAAAATCACTCCATAAGGAATGCTCGGAAGAGAATGAAATCCAGGAGCATGATCCATTAATGATTTCATTTTGTACCTACAGACTAACAAAAAAGTTAATTGATGTCCCTACATGTCCTAGCCATACCGTTATCTTGTCTTCTAGCTAGTTGTTCGTCTTTTGGACGTACATAATTAATATGGATTGCATAGTATTCCTTCTCTTTACAAATTAAGATGACATGTAAAACTTGCAAGATATGTGCATGTAAGTAATGAATTGATACCGTGTTCAAATGTTTTGGTTATATGTATGTACTTACAGTGCTCCATCTGGAAGGATTAAACTCGCTAGGGTTTTCATGAAGGACTGGATCTAAATGCACCCCTGCTAGAACAGGTAAAACTTTCCATCCAGCAGGAATCGTGTACTCTGCAATAAGAGTTAAGAATCCACATATATGTTACATAATATACTTATAATATAATTAACATATCATTAAGTAATAAGAACTTATTCTTCTTGTCATAATTCTCTAGCAACCTTTTTCACGAATAATGTTAGCAGAAAATAAAGTACACAATGAAAAGGAAATATAAGCATGAAAATTTGTTAATACCTTTGTGTTTGATGTCTTGTAGAGCTTTGCGGTGCAAGAATTTGACAACATTGCCTAATCTCAATCCTTCCAGTATAACCTATAGTTTGGAATATTTTGTGAACGAGTTTTCCGTGGTAATTAATGTTCGATAAACAACAATAAGAAGTAAATGGCGAGTCTTAGGGAATATATAAAATTAAAAAATATCTATCAAATCATTCTATATATAGCAAATCCTATTACATTCCGAGTGTAGTCCATTTTCTGGTAATCCTCCCAGCTCAAGAGCTTCCCCTTCTCTTTGCCTTCTCTTATTGATTCATGTTCTTCCTGTATCAACATTGAAACAGAGTTTAAACAAACCCTTTTAGACCATTAACGACATACATATATAACATCTACTAAATATACATGGCGTGGAGAGAGAGAGAGAGAGAGAGACAGACAGACCTTCAATTTCTCCAAAGCACCTGGGTTATGCCCAAGAAAGTAGACAATCAAGGACACAAGTATTGAGGTTGTCTCGTAGCCTCCGAGCAATATGTCCAGGATAACGCTCGCAATCTCTTGAAAGCTTAGCCTCCAATTTGACAATATTTCATCTAAGAAATCTCCCTTTCCATCATGATGTGGGCTCCCATTTAGCCTTTCATTGACAATCTTTCTGACATTGGAAGAAAGTCTCGCTCTTGCCTAATTAAGTAGGCCAATGTTACATAATAAAGCAAATAGGTCAAATTTTTATACATTAGTCTCCCATATACGTATGTAGCACATGTGCCAGAATATAGGCCAAAATACATGCACTTAGGGGTCGTGATTTTCTTACCTTAACAGCTTTCCTATAAGCTGATCCAGGGATGTCCAATGGCAAAGAAACAAACCCTCTCATGTATGTCTCGAAATCTTCTAACATCTCTAGTGTTAATGGCCTTTCTGGTTCAATACCCAT
>JANTNU010000008.1:9957157-9968867 GCA_024752395.1 Erythroxylum havanense | reverse complement strand
AAAGCATTATGGTTTTTAAAATTCAGTGATTTTGATATTGCGGTTTTTATTATATTGATGCCATGTGGATTTTAGTATTGATCGAAGGTAGTGCACCCTCGTCGTGGGGTATGTATCGGAATGACCTACGGGCATCCCGGTGTGTACTTTACAGTAAGGGGGCGCCATAATTAAAGTCTTGTGCGAAGAAGGAGATCGTTGGTGTACTTAGACTGGGTAAGTAATAGTCCCATAGGTATGGTTGTGGCTTCTATACTAAGGAAGTAATGAAGAGTACCGAGATCTTTGATAGAAAAGGCATTGTTAAGTTCATGAATAAGAGTGGTGATGAAAGAGGATGAAGAGCCAGTAAAGATTATGCCATCAACATAAACTAGAAGAAATGTTGTATAGGAAGAGGTGGAGTAAATAATCAAGGACGTATTATATTTGGTAGAAATAAAATTAAGATCAATGAGCTTTTGACTGAGACACTGAAACTAGGCCCGTGGAGCCTATTTGAGGGTCAAGAAAGCCGGGAGGTTGGACCATGAAGATTGGTTTGAGGAGATGTTTGTTAAGGAATGCATTTTAGACATCAAGTTGACGGATAGGCCAATTTTGAGATAAAGCAATGGTAAAGATGAGGCAGATAGTGGTAGGTTTGATGACAGGACTAAAAGGTATCAGTGTAGTCTATACCAAAAGGTTGATGATATCCTTTGGTAACTAGACGAGCTTTATAGCGATCTAAGGTACCATCAAGATCTGTTTTTGTGTGAAAAACCCATTTGCATATAACAATATTAGCATTAGGACGTGGGGGGATAAGGATCTAGGTATGATTGCAATGTAGAGCATTAAACTCGTCAAGCTTGACTTGGTGCCAATGTGGAAATTTGTTTGCTTGAGTGAAGGAGATGAGATCGGGGTCATGCGGGTTTTATGTGGTGGTAGAATATGTGACATAATCTGAAAGAACTCGAGGAATACAAGTATTGTCACATGTGCGAGTGATCATATGGTGTTGAGTTAATGAGGAAGGAGGTGGTGGAGTTAATGTGATTGTGGATGATAAGGAAGGGGTTTAAACTAGTAGTGGTGGGGAGATTGTAGAGGAAGAGGATGTGGAACAGGTCAATGGGGAGGAAGTGGCGTAGGGAAAAATATTTATAAGAAATGAAACATGTCATGAGATATAAAGTTTAAAGGTAACAGGATGTCGTAGAAGTACTTGTTCACAAAGACATACATAACCGTGTATGTCTTTGTCCTTTATGTCCTTCTTCACACAATTCCAAAGACTTACATGGTTAATACACATAGCCGTGTAAGTAGACAGATTAGGCCTGTCTATCCAAAAAAGGCTTGATTTACTCATTATTGTAACACACCGCTACCATAGAACATATACCCAAACATCCAAAGGGCGTTCAAGAAAATACCTTATGAAAATGGCATGTTAAAGCAATCACATCAACTTATTATGCCATCATACAGAACATATGTATTTCCAAAGATCAAAACTCCTCATTTCATTCCCAAAATGAAACTTACTTATATTGTCATTACATTTCATAATCCATGTTTATACATAATATAACATTTAGGAGTCTAAAGTACTATACAAAAAGTTTAATATGAAAGGAGAAGCTAAACAAAAGTATTATATCTAGACTCTATAGGTATCAAGTGACCAAACATTTGAGTCATTTTTATTTCTAAAATTGACTGCACTAGAATCCTATTAAATCACCTTAAACGTTAGGCCTCTCTTGTACTTGAAAATCAATCTTACAATTTTGCTGAGTTTGCGAACTTAGTGAGGGAATTATCATCGATGTGCTCACTCAAGTTAGAACACAAATATCACAAGTATTAACCAAATTCATAAGTGTATTTCCCAATTCAGCATATTTAACATATCATTCAATATTGAATACCAGATCACAATATACATCATATTTCAATAATATGTCGTGAACTACAAACATTCCATATAATCATTTCAGAATAATCCAATCATTCATAGCATCAACATGTACACAAAGATTGCATATCACTATATCAACACAATTCAATAATTCTTCGCAATCATTCACATGATATATATACAAATGCACATGTCACTCGACTTTCATTTTTACTTTGTTATGACCGAGCACCTATTTAACTGTCCCGTATCTATTGTAGATACCGGGTTTATTAATAACTAAGCCTGCAGCTCTTTGTGCACATTTCTAAGCTTTAAGCTCCTTTTCATATTGGTCACTCTGGTCACAACTCCTTTATCTGATTATGTATAACAATGTAATGAAATGCATCAAATCACATATTATGCTATCAATACCTTTCATTCAATGTGCACAATCATTTATCATATTCTTCTGATTTGAGTATGGCATTCAACATTCAGTTGAGAACACATTTCATATTACATCTTCAATTTGAAAAACACTTTCAATAAATTCCTGAATATCAAACTCCTCGGGCTAAAATTGTCCGAAATCATAGCAATTATATCAATAATAGTTCAATATCTGAAAGTTAATCAAAAATAATTCAATCATAATGAGAAAACATCTAGTTTAACTCACAGTATGCTCCAGAAAAGCTATTGTCTTAATGATCCGGTAATGTCTGGATGTTGGCGATCAACTTGTGCTTCTTTAGTCATGCATTACACACATATTTTACATATGAATAAATTGATCAATCACATGAGTATTCAATCACAATGCATGCTCAATTGACTTTCCCGGGTATATATCCTTATACATAGATTTTGACTATTCAATTTGTGCTTATACATCCTAAGACTATTCAAACATTATATTTTGTTACTACCATTTTGTAATCAGGTTTGTATCTTTAACTTAGCTTGATTTACTTCAAATTCATCAACCATGATTTACAGTTATCCTTAAAACATTTTCATGATCAAAAGCCTCTTATAACATACACACAATTGTTGCTTTAAATCTATAATTTCAGCAAGCTAGATCTATACATTCACCAAACTTTTTTCAGTAATATATTTTCATACATTTACCTAATTCTTATTAGTAATTACCCCATGTTCTTCAATGCTAATTCATTCATACCTTATACACATTACTCATGTCTTTAAGATAATGTTTGCATTAAAAGAACTCATTTGTTCCTTATCCAAATCATAATTTCTAGATTTGAACTCAACCACATCAAAACATTCCACTCTTTAGGTTATGACATCAATTAACTATATAAACCTATCAAGCTCTTAACTAATTAATCAAGCAACAATATAGGCTCATTCCCAGCTTTAATCAAGTTCAAGTACACCAATTTAGAGTGAAATTTCTCAACTGGTTCAACATGTACACAAGGCCAAAATTAAAATCCCATAATTTGTCATCAACATCACTAATGTGTGTAACTTTACTACCATCAATACTTCACAAATTTTACAAGCTTAGAGACATCACTAACACTTTAAAATTTTCAAATTTCATGTCCTTTAAGGTTACTTCATTTTAGATAAATTTAACTTCCATATTGGTTACACTAAGACCTACAAAATTCTACTCACTTATGTCATTAACAGTCAGTTTTTACAAATACATCAACAACTTTAATTTTCTAGATTCAAAAATACCTTAATAACACATATGTTTAGCATGAATTCTTCATCAATTATACTTCAAATCTCAACTTAAATCATCCATACAACAACCTATAAACTAATGTTTTCGTTCATGCAAAAGTATAATAGAAAATTACCTATTCATTCTCCATTTTTTAGCACATCTTCAACATCAACATCAGATACAATCTATCCTAGTTTAATCATCATAACTTCCTATTATAACATGCCATAAACAAGAGCACTTTACTTACTTGTCTAGCTCAAATTTCCACCTCAATGATCAAGCTAACTTAGCTCTCCAAGCATTTTTCAATTAATTATTTATGCCAAATGTCATTCATTTATCAACACTAAATGTCACTCAATTTATAGGCTTAGCCATCCTAATTTTTCATGTGTCAACTTGTCTTACCACTTAGCATTTTTCCTAGTATAAATATACATTTTAATTCATAAAATTTTCAATTATAACAATAAATTTCAAGTTTACTAATTATAGTCCACTAAACCAAAATTTAAGACATAAACAATACACAATTCACATTATGATCATTTTAACTCTTTTATACCTTAGAATATGTCAATTGAGTGCATATACTATCTTTGTAATTGTTTACTAAATCACGATTCAAATGTGTATACTAATGATATGCAAGTGAATGAAATGTTTTCATAAATTCTCAATAATATGACACATGTGCAATATTTCTAAGGTTTTACGCTAACTATGGAAAATGGACTATTATAATTCTCCCCCCTTAAGAAATTTCATCCTCGAATTTCTTACCTGATTAATCAAACAAATGGAGGTATTGTTTCCTCATCTTTTCCTCAGTTTCCCATGTAGCTTCTTCTCTCGAATAATTCTTCCAAAGGACTTTAATGAATGGGATCACTCGATTTCTCAATTGTTTAATGTGATAACCAACTATTTTAACTAGTTCCTTAACATATCTCAAGTTAGTTGCAACTTCAACCTCCTGAGCTGGTAATATATGTGTCGGATTTGATCGATATATCAAGAGCATACTAACACGGAACACATAGTGAATCTGAGTCATCTGTGTTGGTAAATCAATGGTCTAACTTTCTCAATAATCTCATATGGATCAATGTATCTAGGGCTTAACTCACCCTTTCTACCAAACCTTAGCACTCCTCACAAAGTTGATACTCTCATAAATACTTTATCTCCCACTTGATAAAATATTTCTTCGTAATTAATTATACACAATTTTCTAGGCTTTTCTAATGATTTTTTCATGCTTTCCTGGACATTATAGATTTACTTTTTTCTCAATTTTCTAGACTATTTAGATTAAATTTTTAATACTACTCCTTAATCTAAAAAAGTCTAGTACTCCAAGCATTTCTCTAAAGTTAATAAACTTTTCTACAAGAGTAGCCTATGAAGATAGATGGTAATTTGTCATCAATCTTTCAAAACTTCATTTTTGATCTCTCCTAAATCTACAAGCTCTCTAATGAAGTGGTGCCTTATCTCAATGTACTTTATTTACCTATGAATTATTGGATATGGTTTATTTATTGTTACAGTGAATAACTATTGGGTCCTCTATGTCTTGTTGTAGATCCTCCAAAGCTCTTATGAGAAATAAAGCTTGACATGCACCGCTTGTTGCAACCATAGGTTCAGCTCCAACAAAAGATAGTACAACAGTCTTTTGTTTTTGATGCTCATGATATTGCTGTAGTGCCAACCAAAAATATTTGTTGTTTATAATATTTTTCTTGTTACTTCAGTGACTTGTATTTTAGAAGTATTTATAGTGGTTCGGTAGTGACTTTTAAAATAATCTAGATATTTTTGTTTAGTATTTATTTTACTTATATTATTTTGGACTTAGAATTCATATAAGATATTTTTTCATAATTAATTGCACACACTTTTCTAAGCTTTCTATATTAATTTTTTGCACAATTTCCTAGAAATTTTAGATTAATTTTCTTAGTAATTTTTATACTTTCTAGATTAATTTTTAATGCTCCTCCTTAATCTAGAAAATTCTAATATTCTGAACATGTCTATCAGTTCAATGAACCTTTCTTCTAAGACTGATTTGGTGAAGATATATGGTAATTAGTTATTAGTCTTGCAAAACTAACACTCCGAGCATGTCTCTCAATTCAATGAACTTTTCTTTTAAGACTAATTTGGTGAAGATATAAGGTAATTGGTTATTAGTCTTGTAAAACTTCATCTTGATCTCTCCTTTATCTACAAGCTCTATAATGAAGTGATTCCTTATCTCTGTGTACTTTATTCACTCATAAAATATTGGATTCTTTGTCATCTCAATGGTTTATTTATTATCGCAATGACTCACTATTGGATCCTCCATGTCTTGTTATAGATCTTCTAAAACTTTTCTAAGTCATACATCTTCACATACAACATTTGTTACAATCATGTGTTCCGTTTCAGTAGAAGATAGTACAACAATAATTTGTTTTTTATACTATGATATTGTTTTAGTTCCAACCAAAAATACGTATCCAAAAATATGGGGTCGGTATCCTTGTGGTTAAGGAACTTATAAATCAAGTGATGGAGATCACAAGGATAAATGATAAGATTATAGTGGTTAAAATTATTATTAGCAATAGAGTTCTCAGTTTAGTATGTACGTATGCACCTCAACTTGGTTTAGACGAATAACAAAAACGTCTATTATAGGCGGCGCTGAATAGAGTGATTCAACAAATCCCTAATATTGAGTAAGTTATCTTAGGAGGTGATTTTTATGAGCATATAGGAGTTGTTTCCGACGGATATACAGGAACTCATAGGATCTTCGAGTATGACACTAGAATTGAAAGTGAGAATGCCTTATTAGACATGGCCATAGCATTTGAATTAGTGATAGCAAATTCCTTATTTGAGAAAAACGAAGCGCACCTGGTGATGTTTAAGAATAGCACAACCAAGACGCAAATTGATTATTTCCTTGTCAGGAGGAGAGCCAGAGTATAGTGCAAGGATTATAAAGTGCTTCCGGTCGCAAGTTTAACAACCCAACATAAATTGTTGGTTTTCAATCTAGGAGGTAAGGGATAAAGGATGCAACAATTTAGTAAACGGTGTAGTAAAATTAGATGGTTGGATCTAAAAGGAGACATGATGGAACAATTTATGACTCGAATCTAGTATGGAGACACATGGTACGTGAGAGGGGATGCTAATCAAATGTGGGAGGGAGTAACTTCCTTGGTGAGAGCAACCGCTACAAAACTCCTAGGAGTCTCTAAAGGGTTGTGGGGAGGGCGGATGGAATCTTGGTAGTGGTAAGAAGAGGTTCAGGGGACAGTGAAGGCAAAAAGAGAGCATACAAAGATCTATTAGCAAATGCAACAAAGGCAGAGTGGGGAACTAATAGACTAAGGTACAAACTGGCAAAGAAGAAGGCAAAGAAGACAATTTCAGTGGCTAAAGGAGAAGCTTACTAGACTTTGTACAGGAAATTGGATACGTACAAGGAAGCATAAAAATTTTTCAAATTGGCACGAGATAGGGCATGTAAGATGATGGATTTTAACCAAGTCTGTTGTATACGAGATGAAGCAAGACAGGTACTCATGGAGGCCCATGCCATCAAGAGTGGATGACAGATACTTTTTTAGCTTGTGTAATGAAGGTATCTTGGACAACATAAAATTAGGTGACCCCTCCCTGTCGGAGCATTTTCTTAATTAGTCTCGATGTGAAAAGGTCACAAAGGAAGAAATTACAAAGGCTTTGAGGGAGGTGGGGAGCGGAAGGGCAGTGGGGCCGAATGAGATCCCTATAGAGGTATGGAAGAGAATAGGAGTTGTCGGTATTAAGTGGCTAGTTCAGCTTTTTAATGTGACCCTCGAGTCAACTAAAATGTCGGATGAATGGAGATTAAGTAGGTTGATTCCATTATACAAGACCAAAAGGGACATCCAACATTCTCACAATTATAGAGGCATTAAACTAATAAGTCACACCATAAAGTTGTAGGAGAAGGTAATTAAGAAGAGAGTCTAGAGAGCAGCTTCTATATCGACCAATCAAATTAGTTTTATGGCTGGTGGGTCCACAACAAAAGCGATACATCTGCTCCGTAGGCTAATGGAATGCTACAGGAAACGAAAACGAATTTTGTATATAGTTTTTGTTGATTTGGAGAATGCATATCACAGGGTTCCTAGGGAAATCTTATAGAGGTGTTTGGAAGCAAAGGCAATTCCTATGACCTGTATACGCATAATTAGGAATATGTATAAAAGAGCAATGACTAGCATACAGATGATAAGAGGTGACATGGAAACTTTTTCTATTGGTATCGGGCTACACTAAGGCTCCGCCTTAAGCCCCTTTCTGTTTGCATTAGTGATAGATGATCTTACCAAACATATTCAAAGAGAGGCACCTTGGTGTATTGTAGATGAGACTAGGGAGGGGGTCATTTTAAGTTAGAATATTGAAGAGAAACGTTAGTGTCAAAAGGTTTTAAAATAAGCAGGACTAAGACAGAGTACTTAGAATGCAACTTTTTAGGAAGGCAAATGGTTCATGAGGCGACAGTAGTGATTGGTACTAATTTCATACCACAAAATTTGAGTTTTAAATACCTTAGGTCTATCATTTAAAGTGATAGTAATATCGTTGCCGATATATTCCATCGTATCAAATCCAGGTAGGTCAAATGGAGAACTACATAAGGGATCTTATGTGAAAAAAAAGATTCCATTAAAGCTTAAAGGAAAATTTTATAGATTGGCGATTCGGCCAATCATGTTATATGAAGCATAATGTTGGCCTACCAAACGTAAACATACAAGAAAGTTGTTGATAGCCAAGATATGTATGCTCTGGTGGATGTGTGACATTACAAGAAGAGATAAAGTCCGTAATTGTATGATGAGAGAAAAACTACAGGTGGCTAGTATTGTTGACAAGTTGAGAGAGATCAGGCTTAAGGGGTTTAGGCATGTGAGTAAGAAGCACCCTGATGCTTCTGTGTGACACTGTGAGAAAATAACCATTTATAATTGCAAGAGAAGAAAAGGAAGGCTAAACAAAAACTAGAGGAAAGTGATCAAGAAGGATATGACAGAGTTGGTCCTTATTGAGGAATTGGCCAGAAATATAAAATTTTGACATGCTAGGATACGAGTAAAAGATATCGTTTAAAGTGCGCCAAAATAGTTATGGAAATTATTGGGAGCCATTTACTGTACAGCTATGACGACGTATTGACCACTTAGGAAGTCTATCCCTAGTGTCTAATATGTCTTTTCTAGTTGCAAGTTGTGGACAAGTATTTCTGTTCTACTACTTGGTTTTTCAACTATGGTATATGGGGAAAGGTCCCTTGACCAATACCATTGGATTGTTCATACTCACATAGCTACTGAGCAAAGATCCCTAGCACAACTCGAGACATAAAGAGTCGTACTTTGCAGCTTATCAGGTATTAACATATATGGGCATCATATTAGGAATTTATTTATTTATTTTAGTTTTATTAATCTACTCTTTTAACATATTAGTTTTTTTAACATATCTACTCTTTTAACAAGCATCAATTTTTTTCATTATCACATTTGTATATGAGCTTACCGGAAATAACCTCTCTATTATGTAATGATAAGACGACATATTATCATAACTTCTTAGACCTCACATTGGTACGAGATTCGGATTGGGTGAGATGATGATGATCAATTGAGTTATTTGAATGTGAAATTATTTATGAAGAAATCACCCTTAAACTTAAGGCTACAACTTTAAGAAAAGAGTAAAATTAATGATGCTTAAAGAGGGTATTAGAATACACAAATGAAAAATGAAATTCTTACTAAAATATTATATTGATTCAGATTTATATAGATCTAATTTCAGAAAAAAAGGAAATCTTTCGATTAAACAAAAAAACAGAAAAAGTAAGCAATTATTAAAAAAAAAACTGAACCATAACTTGCTGTGGGCACGCAACCATTATTGTCCGTACATTAATTGTAGCAAACATATAACCAGGGGCCATGCATATAAGGATCTTATTTAGGCTCCCCACACATACTAGCTGCACGGAACATGCCGGCCATTAGCCAATCCCGGGTACGCTTTCAACTTTTCCTTCACGATCAACATATAAAAAAACCCTATTCCGATCAAAGTCCCTGGTGGCAATGTTTGGTGGAACCATCAAAATCCTAATTCCTGGTATGTCCTCCTTTATCTTCTTTACAGCTTCCTCCGCTGGCAGACCAACTAATTCCGGCCATGTCCTATGTTCCGGAGGGTTTGGCACTGAACATTGAAACCCCATAAGCAAAGAAGTTGTTGTTGTTGCCATGATCGATGATAAACAACATAAAAAGAAAACGTACAGTTTCTGTACAGAAAATGTCAATAGGGAATCCCTAACTCTAGTCTGCAGTAAGGGCAGTTTCAAACAATATTTACAGTAAGAAAGTCTTCAGATGAACCATCTGTCTTATCTCTGGGTTTAGTATGTGATATTTATTTTAGGACTTAAAAGCCATATTTAATACACAAAAGATGAAAGGGACCAACTTAACTACCTGAGCAAGCTGGAGTCTTATCACCAGTTGGTATTTTCGGTTCCTCAATGAATGTGGACTGCTGCTTCTCCGCGGCCATGCTATAACTATGAATCCACTATGTAGTTATTTTTCAAGCTGTCTAATGCGTGGAGATTCAGTAGCACCAACGTTGGCTTTTATAGAGAGGAGCTTGGAACCTCATTAGTTTATAGTAGGAAACTAATGAGAACAATAAAGACATAAATTCATTAATCTATTCAATTTACGTATTTTTGTAGATATTGGAATGGGGAAATCGTGGTTGTACATTTAATCAATAAGCAACTTTTGTTTTGCATCACCCACCCAAAACTGCTCAGTCCTTTGTAAGTAACTTGTCTTTCTTACCGATCTGTTCCCCTTTTGCTAATTATATGATATTTAAAATTATATAACAAACTCAACTGTATTTTAATTTATCGAATGTATTAAATAAAAGTTTCAGTCATATTTTAATAAGGAAACTTTAACCAAATGAACTTTTAATACAATAACGAAATGTTAAAATATTATTTTTTGCACAAAAATAATTAAGAAAAGAACATAGTTAAATTACACAATTGAATTATATATTGGTTGATTCGTTTAAATTCAATTTTAAGATAAATAATAAAGAAATAATTATAAACCTTTTTATAGATTTTGAATAAAAACTCAATTCTTTCTAATAATAAATCTAAAAATTAAGATGACTGATTAATAAAACGAAGCTGATTAATACAGATATAAGTATATAAAAATTTATAAAATGACGTGGTAATTTAATAATAAAATAATTATCAATGTATTAGTAAATTGTATTGGTGTTGATTATGTTATTGTTGTTTATTTATACTGAAATCTGGCCAAACTGTAGATATAATACTTGAAGTTGGATCCTTAATCCTTATTTTAAATTACCCTAAAATTATATTTGTCAAGTTTTTAGCTATTTTATGTGGTTGTTGATTCACTGAGACTTTGAGAGGATAATTTTCTCGTACAAATAAAAAAATAAACGTCATGTATTACAGTGATTGATTAGTCGTATTCAATTTTCATCATTAAAAGTTGAGAATGAGGCTCCGAACAAGACGAAGGTGAGGTCCATACAATGAGATATTTCGTATCTTGCAAATAATGGGTTTCGTCCCGCATGTGACTCACCGACCTCACCTTATCATCCTCCGTTTGTGCGGCTTTTAATTCTTTTGCAAAAAAACGTGTATTACTATTAGCACAACCATGAAAGAATCACCTCAATCCTTTCTATTGAAACGTAGCTGGTCCCAAAGGTTATGCAAGAAGAAGGACGATAGCTACTCCTTCCATACTGCACATGCTTTAATTTCATTCTTTTTTCTCGAGTTCTTTTCATTTCTTTCTTGATTTTTGAAGGAAATTTTAGTTTGATTTTTTATTTTCCTGTTACATTTTTTTATTTTCCTTTTAGTTTTTATTTATTTGCTAAAAATAAAAAAATTATTTGAAATTTATAATAAAAATTTTATTTTGTTTTTAATCCGTGAT
>JANTNU010000008.1:9905318-9927072 GCA_024752395.1 Erythroxylum havanense | reverse complement strand
AATACTGAAAGTTTGATTTTTCAATCTGAAATGCTCCTCTCAAAATGTAAAATGAAACTCAACTACTGAATTGATGTGTTTGTATGAATTCGACAGGCATGTGAAAATTTCACTTCCAATGGAAAACCAAAAGCTACTTCACTTTTGCAAATTTTGGTTTTCCCAAATGTGTTACTTCGGCTATTCAACTTAAACTTGGCTTTTGTAAGAACAGATATTACTCGAGCAACACCAGAGAAAGAGGACTGAACTTAAAACTTGATGAATTAAAGGCTAAAACTGAAAAACAGAAAAAAAAAAAAAAAACTTGTGTATTGCTTGAAATTTTCGAACTCAAGACTAACATTAAACCTGCTTCAGGTTTTCAACAAAACAGAATTTTTCAATCACTACTACTACCAATCAACTTCTTATATTTGAAAAATAAGACAAGCATAACATGAATAAACTTGAAACTTGATCTGAACTTTTGTATTGATGTTTTTCTGGTTTTTCAAAATACACTCTCTGCTGGAAAAGTAAAACATGAGCTTCATATATGCTCCAAAGGCATTTGATGTGATTTTCTAATTGCTGAAGAGTAAAAACAAAAACTGATGGATAAAGCTAATCTAGTACATTCATTTCTTCATTTAGCTAAACACTAAAGCACTAACTTTTGCATAACAGAAACTGACATCTCTAACAACTAATAAAAACAAGAAAACCAATAGACAAAATCCTGACATTGCAAATCCTCTGCTCAGCTACGAAAATGACCAGCTACACATGTCTTGTTTAGTTCCAATAACCTCTGATTATGTTGATTAAACTAGCTAGAAACTTGTCTTAGAAATTCCTTGTCTATTGTTGCAGACTCCAAATTTCAACCTTAGGCGTGCCCACGCCTAATCTCTGAATTTTGTCCAGATTGAGGATTTCACATTTCTTTCCTTCTTTTGCATCCTTTTGATCCTATTTTTTCCTTAAAGTGTTGAAAAACATAATTGTTCCTCGTGCCTTGCATCTTTACTTCTGTTCTGTTCTTCTTGCTCCAAAATCTATTTTTTCTTCAATCTGCACAGCTACTTCGACTTTCTTTGAATTCCTTCAACTACTGCAAAATCTGTTTTTTCTTCAATCTATACAGCTACTTCTACTTCCTTTGAATTGCTTCAACTTCTTCTCTTCTTGATCTTCAAATTCCAGAATTTGGATCCTTAAGTACATAGCCTTCCGAATCATCCCCAAAATCAATAGCTCAATTTTTCTGATGAGTCTTGAAGGCTTCAATCCGATACTCACCTTCTTTTTCTTCTTCGGTTTAATTGCCAACGCAAGGTCTTCTGCAACTTTCAATACAGTAGGTTTTACAAAAACAACTCATCCCAACACACAATGATGTAACTAAACTCAGTACCCATTTCTGGGTAAACAGTCCGTTGAATGTGCAAGATTTGCACCTCTAGTGGATGTCCCACCTAATTAAGCAAACATGGCTAAGCATTAAAACTGTTGATAAATTATATCTAGTGGATAATGATCCCAATAAGGTAGGAAAATCTTATCCTATATTTAGGATAAGATAAACCAGCACTTAAGTAGTTAAGATGTTGCAAATTGGTAGAGATAAGTACTTAGAATATTGATTATCTACTAGCTGTATTTTAGTTAGGATACTTATCCTATACAGCTATACTAGTTGTATTTTTTCTATTTAAGAAACATCAGCCAAGGAATAAAGTACAGAACAATAATTCTAGTTTTCCATTTTCAGTTCTGTCAACATGGTATCAAGGGGGTAACTAGCTTCTGCTTCTCATCGATCTTTGTTTGAAGTTCAGCCCAAATAGCAAAACCTTGCCTCTCTTACTGCACCACCAGACAATACTCCACAATAAGCCCGGTTCACAGTCCTCCTGTTTTTTAAGTGCGGGATCCGTTGATCCCATTCCCTATAGCAGGTCACTTGGAGCCAGGTGCTCTCTTCTTGGTAATCTGGTCTATGAGCCTAACTTCGCAAGTTTTGGCGATGAGGTGGCGCTTGCGATAAGTCAATCGCTGAACCATTTTTTACTTTCCATCCACCTGTCAACAAGTCCTGGCTCATGTGGTAGTGTCCTAAAAACTAATTCTCCAGCATCGCATCCTGTCCTCTGGTGATCATGAATTTCAAGGCAACCATGGTGAGTTCTAGCTCGACTTATTCAGAATTTTAGATCACAGTAGTGGGGCGACTTCAGGAGGAGGGAGTAGCATACCTGCACCGATGTCTCTCTCGGAAAACTCTCTCCATATCGCCATTCATAAGTTGAATGGAAAAAAGTACCTTGAATGATCCTAGTCTATACGTTTGGTGTTCGATGGCAAGGAAAAACTCCCATATTTAAATGGTGAGGTTAAACAACCAGTTGCAAACGACCCTCAATATCAACAGTGGCGTTCGAAAAACTCAATGGATACGGCATAGTTGATCAATTATATGGAACCAGCCATTGGAAAGCCCTTCATTTTCATGCCAACAGCTCGTGATGTTTGGGAAGCGGTTAAGGAAACATATTCAAATCTAGACAGCCACTCACAATTATTTGAATTAACACCAAAATGTGGAAAATGTAGCAAGGTGAGAGAAATGTAAAAGTATATTATAATGAAATGATGTCAGTATGGCAGGAATTAGATTTGTTTGATGAACAAAACTGGGTAAATCCAGGTGACAGCGAAAGAAAGTTAAAAAGAGGATGCATATTTGTCTTCTTGGCTGGACTGAATAGAGATCTGGATGAAGTTAAAGGCCATATTTTAGGGAGAAATCCTCAACCGACCATAAAGGAATTCGTCTCAAAGGTACGGAGAGAAGAATGGGATGGATGAGAGAAAAAATACTTTTTTGAAATAGTCAGAGCTTTGAGCCTTTAAACTAAGGTTCCTAAATATCTGTGAGGGAAAGCACCAATTCAGGTTTTTACGGAGTATTTTCCAACTATTAGACTCA
The DNA here is from genome assembly GCA_024752395.1 of Erythroxylum havanense. Taxonomy (NCBI): domain Eukaryota; kingdom Viridiplantae; phylum Streptophyta; class Magnoliopsida; order Malpighiales; family Erythroxylaceae; genus Erythroxylum; species Erythroxylum havanense. The sequence goes on along the minus strand of JANTNU010000008.1, from coordinate 9,924,098 downwards.
TTGCAAACATTCCACTGAAAATTTTTGGTAGCTTGACTTGTTTATAATCATGATTCTAGACTTTCAAAACTAGATCCTGGAGCACATATATGCATATTTTGTAGGTTATTCCATTAATTAAAATGGGTATAAATGTTTTGATCCAACTTCAAAAAGGATGTTTATGTCCATGAATGTTACTTTCTTTGAAGTTACTTCATACTATAATAACTACCATTGTCAGGGGGAGCAAAATATCAGTGATGATGAGTTCTTAGATGGTTCGAATTTCTGGTTTGAGTTTGTTCAAAGTGATATCTCTCATGATCATTCACTAAAAGGCAATAGAAAATTATTAGAAACAAATAAAGTAAATATTGACAATGCTGGATCAGTTAATAAACAAACTGTGACAATGCCATCACAAAATGATAATACTGGAAACATAGAGATAGATGAGAAACAGTACAAAGATCTTGTACATTCAAAGAACATCTAGCAAAAAAATGGAAGGCCACCATTCCATAACATCCTCACGAGTCTAACCAAGGATTAGATCAAGAAAATCATAATGTTTCCACAAATGTCGATATTTCTAAAAGTATTCATTTAAGTGATTCTAAGCTAAACTCTTCTTCTCAAATTGATCTACCTATAGCTCTTAGGAAACGCAGTAGATCTTGTACACAACATCCTCTCTTCAACTTTGTGTCTTACAAAAATGTTCCATCCATGTATTAAACCTTTATTTCTCAAGCATCTAGCATTCCTATTCGAAACAATATTCAGGAGGCTCTAAAAGTTCCTGGATGGAAAGAAGTTATTCTTGAAGAGATGAAAGCCCTGAAAAAGAATGCAGCCTGGGAAGAAGCCAATCTACCAAATGGAAAAAAAATATTGTTGGATTAAATGGGTATTTACTTTAAAATTCAATTATGATGGATCCTTTAAGAGGTACAAGGCTCGACTAGTTGCCAAAGGCTTTACCTAGACATATTGCATAGATTATTGTGAGACTTTTTCACTAGGGGAAAAATTAAACATGATTCGAGTCCTCCTTTCAACTGTTGTTAATCTTGACTAGCCTCTAAATCAGTTAGACATAAAGAATGCTTTTTTAAATGGAGATCTAGATGATGAAGTATAAATAGAGTCTCCATTGGATTCTCTGAAAAATTAAGAACCAAGGTACACAAATTAAAACAAAACTTTTTATGGTCTTAAGTAGTCCATTAGAGCCTGGTTCTAAAGATTCACAAAGTTTGTTAAGGGTTGAGGTTATTGTCAAGGATAATCTAATCATACTTTGTTCATTAAGAGATCCATCAAAGACAAAATTTTAGTTTTGATTGTCTATGTGGATGTTATAATTTTAACTAGAGATAACATAGAAGAAATGAGGAAACTTAAGTTAAGTCTAGCCAAGGGGTTTGAAATTAAGTACTTGAGTCAGTTAAGATATTTTCTTGGAATGGAAGTAGCCAACTTAAAAAAGAAAATTATCATGTCACAATGGAAGTATATTTAGATCTCTTAAAAGAGGCTGAAATGAGTGGATGCATGCCTCCAGACACTTCAGTAGAGTCTAATTTCAAACTTGGAGATGTTAAAGATGGAATCCCAGTACATACAGGGAGATACTAAAGATTGGTGGGGTGACTAATCTACTTGTCTCATACACGACTTGATATTGCCTTTGCTGTAAATATGGTTAGTCAGTTTATGCGTTCCCCATACAAGGAGCATCTAGAAGTTGTGTAACATTCCGTGCTCAGGGCTAGACCCCAGAATTGTGAATTGAGTGTACTGTGAGAAATTAGTACATTGCAAGCTCATGCATCATTGTATATGAACACAAATGTGAATATTTATTTTTGATACATTAAAATAATTATATATGCATTCATTGACATTTTTCTAGTATAATTAATTTGTAAATGTGATTAAAATATAAATTGTGGATTATTTGTGTCAAAAAATTTATTTGGTGATAATAATTATTATTTCGAAATTTTATGAAATTTTTTAAAACTTGGGATACTTTGGATTCTGGACTAGGAAAATAGATCGATGGTATTTTGACATGTAATACTTCTATATGGATGACAAATGGCCCACATGCAATGGGGCCATATGTCACTGAGATATTAAAGTATGTGATCAGGAGCTGTGAAAGGCAAAATTCTGTATCTCCTTGTTTGTTCTTCGGTTTTACTTTGTTCTTCTCCGAACCTTGACCTTCACTCTCACTGCTAGTGATTTTTCTCAAAACAAAGCACGTGAAGTTTTAAATTTCTAGGTTCTGTGAATGAGTTTGATGATGTTTTACGGTTTAGAAATAAATACATTCATGTCTTGTGTATAAAGCAATTCGGTGATAATGATGATAAGATGAGTTATATGAATATGTGAAATCTTGTGCAAAAAGTGTTTATAGGATTATGAGAATTGAGTTTAATGAGAATATAAGATGTGGATAATTGAAAAAAGAGGTAAATAGGTTCTGTGTTTTGTTGGATTGGATGGAATTATGATAAGTGCAAAAAATGATGTAAACAAATACAGAAGATGATGAACAGTCGTGTATAATTTCTGGTTTTGGTACTTGTAATTAATCTTGCATTTTGAGTTATTTTTTAGTAAGGTGCGTTGGAATGGGAGTGGAAATGTAGAGAATATAAGTTAGAAATGGTATAGAAATTGTGGATTAAGGGAAGATAGGAAGAAGAGAAGAAACTCTGCAAAATTCTGGAAAATGAAGTGCACGATCATGCACTTAAAGTTTTTTTCAAACTGTATAACTTTGATTCTTTTGACCATAACTTCTTCTCACGACATCCAAATGTTTTGATTATAGAACCAATACACTCCTAACACATTGTTCTTCCTCTCCACAAAAATTTAGAGCCATCTGAATTGATTTCGAAAGGATTGATTGGATGAAAGTGGAGAAATGTGTTGAAATGTTATGAACTGGAGAATTTTCATTAAACATGTTTGAGTATTTTGATTATATCTTGATATGTAGATTTCCAAATGAGCTGATTCTTAATTCAAATTAAACTTGAGAAATATTCTATAACTTTCTTGAAGAAGTCGAATTTTAATTCTATCTCTAAGACTTTCAAAATTGGCATGAAATTGAGTATTAGCTTAGGCTATAGCACTACCAAGGACAGAAATTATATCCTATTGTTATTGAATAAACTGTATTGATGTAGACCGAATTAGACTAAGATTTTTCCACCAAAGTTGTAGCTTATTCTCTTAGCTTTAAATTCGTATAAATTTTTTAATTTTTGGATATTGTTATTGAGAGATATGGGTTGTACAACTTGAATGCATAGCGTTCAAATGTACTCAGTCTATGGTATTATGAGCATAACTCATAGAATAATGAACCAAATTGAATGAGTTTAGTGTCATTAGAAACTTAAGATACAGAGGAACATTTAATAGAGAGAGTGTTATAGAAAAACATCATTTTTTTACTCTTATTGATTATGTAAAGTTGACCCAAATGGGATGTTTTCAGCAAAAGCTGAAATAATAAATGAGTGTGAGAATAGTGAATGAGTGTGAATTTTGGCACTATTGGTGTACATCAATTTGTTATAAAAATATATCTGAGAATTTTTCATTGCACATGTTGTTGAATCGCCTATGGCCCGAGTATTTATAATACACTACTGAAAAAACTATAACAACACAATGTATAACCGAAAACATATAGGATGCGCAAAAATACCTTTTTCACGGAATGGTGGTTTCTTTTTCAGATTCGTAGACACTGCTACACGCGAATGTCCTCTACCGATATCCACACGAGTATGCACTATCCGGGTTGCAGCTATCGTGTGCTAGCACGTCCTGAAACTCTTTCCGAATGTTGCACAATTTTTCTCTCGGATGGTGGCTTGGGTTTCGTATCACAATGATGTGGCTTAACCCTTATGAGACCTAAGTTTCTCTATTTATAGAGAAAATCTAATCCCATTAAAGTCCAATAAGTTTCGGCCCATTATATCTCATATAATAAAAGCCCAAAAACTTAATTCAATCTAGCCCAATAAATATATCCATATATATTTATTCAATGCCTAATAAATTAGGCCCAACAGAATAAGCCCAAATCACATCACTCTTTGTGTGTGACCCTGTAGGCTTATTTGATGTTGGCAATGGGCTTGATCACACTTCAAAGCCCATAAGTCATAAGTGGCTTCTAGCAAGACATTATGACTACCCAAATCAAATGAGGATCGATAATCTGATTTAACTTGTAATCATGGTTATAAGCTAAGTCCCTTTGTAACAAGATATCAAAATTAATCACAAGGCATGGTACATGTCAACCTTTGATTAATCATAGGTTCTTGATCTCCAAGTTGATTGATTATAACAAATGGAATTGATGACTCTTCATCAATTTATTTGAGCACGACCATGCATTTCTTCAGTCATACTTGTCAAGAGGTCCAAATGATATCTCTCTCATTTAAGAGAGGTGCAAATCTCATCTACTTCATTCACATCCCTCCGCATGATTCATTTGATGTCCAACATAAGACTACTTATTATTCGGTTAAGAATAACTTCTTCTAATATGAAAACACCTAATTCCTCATGTAGGGAACCATGATGACTTCAGGTCAAAGGACTAAAGTCAAACCATATTGAGAATCACTAATGACATGAAACCATGTAGTGTTCTCTTTGTGGGTCGGTCCAATATATGTTCTCTAACATATATCTATATTTCTGATTTGATAACTCATATCCATGATCAGTAAAACGTGATCATCAATCAGAACACATACTAGGCTTGATTCATTATTGTTCTACCAATAACGAATGACTAGGGACAGTTTAGAATAGTGTTTATAATGCTTATGGTTTTACTATCAAGTCATATACTTGATGACATAAGCCTAATACTATTCATGAAACGTAAATCACATTACGTAAACGACATACATGTATATATAAAAGGAATACCTCATAATATATTATTAACAAGTCATAATGTTAATACATGAATCACAACTATCCATTGGCCTAGGGCACACTACTAATACATGCATGATACATAATACATTTATACATGTGTTTACTCAATTACATAAGCAATACAGTAATGTGAAATTGTGTTAATGTATATAGGAGAACAAGTAGCACGACCACATCATGATATTGCCAGAATGTCAAGGCAATAGGCTTAAGGGAGCAATTGTGAGTAACCTAAGATGGTCTCACTTTAATTTGATCTGATATTGTTGATTTGAATTTGATATATGATGAATGTGTACTGATTGTGTACTGAATTCCAAACAATACTTGTTCGAGGTGTTTGATGTATGTGAATATCATTGAAACTGCTACTTGTATGTGAATGAGACTGCCTAAATGATTCTTAACTAAAAGTGATTGAATGTTATGACTGACTATGTTAACTGAGATAATGTGTATGAAAGTGATGGATTGTATTGAATGAATTGTGATATGCATTCCATTTCAATACAAAGGCAGTTGTAACTGGTGAGGCTACTGACTGAGACTACTACTGAAAAAAACTTAAAGCTCAAACATATGTGGTTAGAGCCTAAGGCTTACTGTGATCAATGAGCCCAGTGACACGGGATACTGAAAAAGCACACAGTCACAACATTGCAAAATCAAATGTGAGTCTCATACATATAGAATTCACATATGATTTGAATTCATTAAATGATTTGTAAAGCTATAAGAATGTGATATGTTTGAATACATGTATTAAACCAATGATTGTGTTTTATTCAAGTGTAATGAAGTGATAGTTTGATTAAATTGCTTGACTGAAATACAATTTGTTTGTGATGTTTGATGCTAATCAAGTTGATATGAACTGTGTGACAATATATTTATGATTGATTTTGTTTTATAACATGAGTGAACCACCAAGGATGATTACTCTACTGAGTACGCAAAACTCATCAAAATTGCACTGTTGACAATTTCATATTCGAGAGTGAGACGACCTAGCTTCTAAGACTCCACAGAAGCTTATTTTGTCCAACTTTGATGATCAGATATGACTCAAAGGTCGGTCAGCCGAAAAATTGGAGACATAGTTTGTTAATAACTTTTATGCATTCCTCATATTTGTAGCATACTGTGTAGACTGAGTTGTTTATGATCATAGGACGATGTTGTATATATATGGATGATGTTGAACTTAAAGATACAATGTACATTATGGTTATGATATAAAATGAGGAAATTTTGGATTTTGACAAATATGTGATTTGTGATTTTAATTATGATGCCATGTGATAAAGTGAAGGTGAGATAAGTACCATGTCAATTCTATCGGGCATGTGCACGTGTGACCATATGGTGCACGTGCATGCATCAGGTGGTATTGGGGTGTTACAAGTTGTGTACAAAATCCTTCAATATTTAAAGGGCACTCTCGAAAAGTGCCTTTTTTCAAAAAAAAAAAAAGAAAGTATAGTGGAGATTTATATTAATGCAGAATGGGCAAGATCTACTATTGATAGAAGATCGACGTCAGCATATTATACATTCCTTTGGGGAATTTAGTCATATGGAAGTATAAGAAATAGAGTATAGTTCCTAGAAGCGGTACTGAAGTAGAATTTAGATCAATGGCTCAAGGCATATGTGAAGTTCTATGGCTACAAAGAGTTCTAAAAGATCTTCAATTTTTAATAAGCTTTCCTATGAGATTGTATTGTGAGAATAAGGCATCCATAAGTATTGCCCATAGCCCAGTATTTCATGACAATATAAAACACGTTGAGATTGATAAGCACTTTATTAAGGAAAAACTTGAAGCAGGAATAATCTGTACTCCATTCATTCTAACCACACAACAAGTTGCAAACATATTCACTAAAGGGTTATTAAGACAACCATTTGAGTGTCAAGCCAGCAAGTTAGGCGTCATAGACATTTTTGCACCAACTTGAGGGAGAGTGTTGATAAATCATATCTAGTAGATAATGATCCCATTAAAATAAGAAAATTTTGTGCTATTTAAGAAGCATCAGTTAAGGAACAAAGTACAAAAAAAAAGAATTCTAGGTTTCCATTTTCAATTCTGTCAACAAAAACCAACAGTTAAAACATTTAGAATACAAACCAAAAAGGATTTATGTAATTGTTAACAAAGGGTAAGGTTACCATCATCTTTTTGCTACAAGTCTACATATGGTTGCGATTCTAGTGGTCAAGTTCAAGCAACTAAGGATTTTAAGTGATAGTTCAAAACTTGAAATATAGAAGTAAGAGTTGAAAACAGGAAATACAAGATGTATTCATATATCTGTTATGCTAAGCCCAGCCCACAATTGCTAAACCCTACTTATATGTATGGTACGAGCCCACCATTTAGTGTTCTAAACCCTAATTTTTATATTTATCTAAAAATTGATCACTCCACGCTGGGAAAGAACCTCGAGTGCTAACAGATGAGAAATTAGCAAAGATAAAGCAAATTAAAGAGACTTAAGGGTATCGCAACAATGTTACTAAACATGATAGTACATATTAGTAATGAACTGCTAAAAGAAAATTCTTATAAAAAGCAGAAATAACATAATTTAACAAACATGGCATTGCATTAAAACTTGGAGGTAGAACATTCAAAATATGATCTAAAAAGGAATCGTATAACAATAACAATAGGGAAAACACGCCATCCTCCATCTTTGCATTACTGATCCACATATGGATGTAACTCTACTAATAGTAGAAGTGATAATATCCACCCAACACATTTTCTATATTGAATGTAAGTGAAAACAGAAGTAATAGTTCAAAACCTGAAATATAGAAGAATTAAGGTATATGTTATGCTAAGCCCACAATTGATTCAATGCTAATTACCCTTAAGATAATAGGCTTAACATACTTAACACCACTCATAAACTACATGCATTACTTGAAATAAAATTAAAAAAAATGACTTACAAGTAGCTATAAAGGGATGAATCCAGACCCTCTATTGCTATGAGAAGTTAACAAGGATAACAAATTAATGAAACTAAGGCCACTCTTAACAACAGTACTAAGCATGATTAGACCAATTGTAACAAATGGTGAAAAACATAATCCTGACAATGTCTTTACAACAACGGCATACAATGTTGACCAAATGTTGATAAAAAACACACCATGAGAGCACTAAAATCTAAAGAACTGTCTTAAAGAATGAACGAATTAGTGGAAGTAACACTATGGAAATTATGTTTTACTAAAAGCAATAGTATCCATTACAATAAAGAATAAAACATAAAATCTAATAGAGAGTAGAAAAAGGTTAAATATTTGCATAAAAGTAGAAAACAGTACAAAAAGCCAAAGTTGAGAGGGTTCAACAAATAAACATAGGGAAAAAAAACTAAAAACCTAATGTTTAAGAAACACAAAACAAATATTGAAAACTATCCTACAAACAATAATAGGAAATGGCATCAAAGTAAAAATGCATAAAAACTTGAAAAATAAACAATTCAAGACAAAGAAAGGAAGGTTATTTTCGCCAAGACAGACTTAGAGGGACATTTTAAAGCATGCAATTGATGTAATAACATGCCCTTAATTACAATATGCTTTGTGGAAATAAACCAGGACAGTATAGCATGCTTTGCGGAAACCAAGATCAAAGAAAGCAATATCCAAATCCAAGAGCAATCCCTCTAAGACCTTAAAGGAAACACAACATCAGAATTTTGACATGTTTATAGTTTACAACTGAACTGTAAGGTCTCAAACTAATAATGCCTTGATGTTTTATTTCGTTTAAGGTCACAAATGGAATAATAATTTACCTAAAAGGACCTGTTAACGCTTGCAATTATTGGAGTGACACATCCTTAAAGACAATATGCTTTATGGGATAAAATCAGTATAACATAACATGCTTTTTGGAAACCAAAATCTGAATCCTACAACAGTCCCCTTAAGACCTTAAGCATACGATATCATATATCCAACATGTTTTTGTAACTCAATTTTTCAAACATCATTACAGTTGTAAACCGAACCTCATGGTGTCAAAGCAACAAGACCTAGATGTTGCATTCTATTTAAGGTATCAAATGAGAGCTTGATTTACTTAAAGGGATATTTGAAAGCATCCAATTATTGAAATGGTATGTCCTTAAATATATATACTTTTTATAACAAAATAAGGACAATACAGCATGCTTTCTAGAAACCAAAATTTCAATCCGAGTATAGTTCCTTTGAGACCTTAATCGAAATGCAATATAAGATTTCATCTTTCTGTAACTCGATGGTCTGAACATCATTACATTTTACAATTAAACCGTAGGGTCTCAAACCAATATGACCTAGAAATTGCATTTCGTATGAGGTTTCAAGGGGACAATCATAATATAATATGTTTTGTGGGAAAATTGGGACATTATTACATGTCCTTAACAATCAAATTTGGACAAACCTCAATATTTGAGACTTTAAGTAAAATACAATATCATCATTCCGACATGTTATTGTAACTTAATGATCCGAACATCATTAAAGTTAACAACTAAATCATAGGGTCTCAAAGAAACTAGGCCTTGATATTTAGATTCGACAACAGTCCCTTTTGAGACATTAAATAAAAAGGAATATCAATTTTTCAACATCTTTTCGTAAATATTCCAAACATCATTACAGTGTACAATTGAATCATAGGGTCTTAAAGCAATAAGGTATTAATTTGCATTTCATTTAACTTCTCAATTGGATCAAAGAATTTCTTAGAGGGACATTTTACGGCATGCAATTACTAGAAACCAAAACCCAAATAGTCCCTTTCAAGAGCTTAAAGAGGATGCAATATCATATTTCCAACATCTTTCTCCAAACATTATTAAAGTTTAAAACTAAATCATAGGGTCTCAAAGAAATAACTCTTGATTTACATTTCGTTTAAGGTCTCAATTGGAACAAAGATTTACTCAGAGGGACATTTTGAGGCGTGCAATTACTAAAAACTAAAATCCTAATCCAAGAGCAGTCCCTTTAGAGACCTCAAATAAAATGAAATATCAAATTTCCAACATCGATCTACAAATGGTGAAATATCATAACATTTTACAAAAGAATGATAGGGTCTCAAAGTCGTTGATCCGCATTTCCTAAAAGGACTATATTAGAACAAAGATTCACTTTGAGGGACTTTTTAAACCATACAATTCCAAGAAACCAAAATTAGAATCCAAGAGTAATCCCTGTTGAAACCTTAAACAAAATGCAGTATTAGATTTCCAACATATTTCTATAAACGAACGAAACATCATTACATTTTGCAACTAAATCCTAGGGTCTCAAGGCGATAAGTCGTTGATTTGCATTTCGTTTAAGGTCTCAAATGGAACAAAGACTTACTTAGAGGGACATTTTAAAGCATGCAATTGTTTGAAACCAAAATCTGAATCTAAAAACAGTCCCTTTTGAGACTTTAAACAAAATACAATATCAGATATCCAACACCTTTCTATAAACTGTCCAAACCTTATTGCAGTTTACAACTGAATCATAGGGTCTCAAAGCAACAAGCCATTGATTTTCATTTCATTTAAGGTCTCAAATGGAACAAAGATTTACTTAGAGGGGCATTTTAAGGCATGTAATTACTGGAAACCAAAATCTGAATCTGAGAGCAATCCCTTTTGAGACCTTAAACAAAATGCAATATCAGATATCCAACATCTTTTTATAAACTGTCCAAACATTATTAAATTTTATAACTAAATCATAGGGTCTCAAAGCCACAAGCCATTCATTTCCATTTCCTCTAAGGTCTCAAATGGAACAAAGACTTACTTATAGGGACATTTTAAAGCATGTAATTGCTCGAAACCAAAATCTAAATCCGAGAGCAATCCCTTTTGAGACCTTAAATAAAATGCAGTATTAGATATCCAACATCTTTCTGTAAATTGTCCAAATGTTATTACAGTTTACAATTGAATCATAGGGTCCTAAAGCTATAAGTCATTGATTAGCATTTCGTTTAAAGTCTCAAATGGAACAAAGACTTACTTAGAGGGATATTTTAAAGCGTGTAATTGCTCAAAACCAAAATCTAAATCCAAGAGCAGTCCCTTTTGCGACCTTAAACAAAATACAATATCAAACATCCAACATCTTTCTGTAAACTGTCCAAACATTATTACAATTTACAACTGAATCGTAAGGTCCCAAAGCTACAAGCTGTTGATTTGCATTTCGTTTAAGGTCTCAAATTAAACAAAGATTTACTTAGAGGGATATTTTAATTCATGTAATTGTTCGAAACCAAAATCCAAATTCGAAAGTAGTCCCTTTTGAGACCTTAAACAAGATGCAACATCAGATATCCAATATCTTTCTGTAAACTGTCCGAACATTATTACATTTTACAACTGAATCATAGGATCTCAAAGCAACAAGTCATTGATTTGCATTTCGTTTAAGGTCTCAAATGGAACAAAAATTTACTTAGAGGGACATTTTAAGGCATTTAATTACTAAAAACCAAAACTAAATCTGAGAACAATCCCTTTTAAAACCTTAAACAAAATGCAATATCAGATATCCAACATCTTTCTGTAAATTGTCCAAACATTATTAAAGCTTACAACTAAATCATAGGGTCTCAAAGCCACAAGCGATTGATTTGCATTTCGTTTAAGGTCTCAAATAGAACAAAGACTTGCTTAGAGGGATATTTTAAGGCATGTGATTTCTCGAAACCAAATTTTGAATCCGAGAGCAGTCCCTGTTGAAACCTTAAACAAAATGCAATATTAGATTTGCAACATCTTTTTATAAATGAACAAAAAACTGTCCAAACATTATTAAAGTTTACAACTAAATCATAGAGTCTCAAAGCCACAAGCTGTTAATTTGCATTTCCTCTAAGGTCTTAAATGGAATAAAGAATTACTTATAGGGAAATTTTAAAGTATGTAATTGCTCAAAACCAAAATCCAAATTCGAGAGCAGTCCCTTTTGAGACCTTAAATAAAATATAATATCAGATATCCAACATCTTTCTGTAAATTGTCCAAACATTATTACAGTTTACTATTGAATCATAGGGTCCCAAAAGGGACATTTTAAGGCATATAATTGCTTGAAATCAAAATCTAAACCTAAGAGCAGTCCTTAAACAAAATACAATATCAAATATCCAACATCTTTCGGTAAACTATCCAAACATTATTGCAATTTACAACTGACTCATAAGGTCCCAAAGTTACAGGTTGTTGATTTGCATTTCGTTTAAGGTCTCAAATTAAACTGAGATTTACTTAGAGGGACATTTTAAGGTATGTAATTACTAAAAACTAAAATCAGAATTCGAGAGCAATCCCTTTTGAGACCATAAACAAAATGCAATATTAGATATTAATCGTCTTTCTGTAAATTATTCAATCATTATTAAAGTTTAAAACTGTATCACAAGGTCTCAAAGCAACAAGTCGCTGATTTGCATTTCGTTTAAGGTCTCAAATGCAACAACGACTTACTTTAAAGGACATTTTAAGGCATGCAATTACTGAAAACCAAAAGCCTAATCTAAGAGCTTCTCCTTTTGAGAACTTGAAGAAAATATAATATCATATTTCTAACATCTTTCTACTAATGGTCTAAACAACATTACTATTTACAACTGAATCATAGGATCTAGAAGAAACCTGCCATTGATAGGTCTTAAACGGAATAAATATTTACTTAGATGAACATTTTAAGGCATTCAATTACTAGAAGCCAAAATCCAAATCCAAAAGTAGTCCCTCTTGATACCTTAAAGAAAATGCAATATTAATTTTCCAACATCATTCTGTAAATGGTCTAAACATCATTACAATTGCCAACTGAATCATAGGGTCTCAAAGCAACAAGTTATTGATTTGCATTTCATTTAATGTCTCAATTGGAACAAAGATTCACTTAGAAGGGCATTTTAAGGCTTGTAATTACTGGAAACCAAAATCCGAATATGAAAGCAATCCCTTTTGAGACCTTAAACAAAATGCAATATCAAAATTCCAACACTATTTGTAAACAAAATGCAATATCAAAATTCCAACACTCTCTGTTTACTATTTAACCAGCCACTTTTCATTTATAACTGCTAAAACCAAAAGTTGAACCAAAAATCAGTCTGATTTGTACTAAACCTATCGAACCGGCCAGTCTAGTTTAGTTTTTACATCATTGGTTCTCATTACCTTACAAAATGAGGTTTTCAAACACAAAAATCTTTTTCTTCTTCAAACTGTGTGTGCTTCCTTATCTGAAATTGACATGTCTATTAATTATTGGGGTGAAGCCATCTTTGTGTGGTTTTATGTCTTTAATCGAGTCCTTTCTAGTACATTAATTGCATACTCTTTTATTATTCTTCATAAGGTTTTCATACACGCAATCTTTGTGCATTTTTATTATAACATGAGTCAAACCCTTACATTTACATTTGTTAGTTATGCTTTGCATCAAAAACGTTATAGATGTTACTGTGAATAAAAGGATTTGACGAAAAGAGTTTTATTGTTTTGTCTTGTTATTGCTTATAATATTTTTCTTACTACTTCAAGGACTTATATCATAGGCCTATTTATTGTCGTAATATGTTGGTATTGACTTTTAAAATATTCTAGATATTTTGCCTAGTATTTATTTTACTTCCTAATTTGTATTATTTTGAACTTAGAATTTATATAAGATATTTCTTTATTATTAATTGCACTCAGTTTTTTAAGATTTTAATATTAATTTTCTACACACTTTCTTAGACATTCTAGTTTAATTTTCTTCACAATTTTATAGACTTTCTAGATTAATTTTTAGTACTCTTCCTTAATTTAAACAAGTCTAGCACTCTGAGTATGTCTCTCAATTTAATGAACTTTTTTGTTAAGACTGGCTTAATGAAGATGTATGGTAATTGGCCATTCATCTTCCAAAACTTCATCTTAATCTCTCCTTAATGTACAAGCTTTATGATAAAGTGGTGTTTTATCTCAATGTGCTTTATTCGCCCATAAAATGCAGAACTTTTTGTCATTGCAATAGTTTATTTACTATCACAATGAATCATTGTTGGATCATCCATGTCTTTATGTAGATCTTCCAACACTCTTGTGTTTTTCTCTCAAATAATTCACTCTTAATTTTTTTTATTCATGTTGTGATCTAAACATACATATTATCTCTTGAATCTTGATGCATAAATCAAATAATCTTTCACTTTTAATCCTTCAATCCAGTCACTATAAAAACTGGATAAATCTCAAGAAAAACTAAAATTTTATTAAATCAAAATATATCACATCTGACATTCATCCTACCTAATTCTATATCCTAATTTGATTCATAACCAAACCAAGAATAACAACTAGAAAATAATAATAAAATAAAATAAAATAATCATTATTCTTAATCTTGAATCTCCTAAGAACTTTTGTTGAAATCTTGTTTTATCTTCAAAAAATGATTTATGAAAACTAACGTAGAACAACTTCAAAATTGACTTCTTGGTTTTTTTTTTTTTTGCCAAAAGAACTTCATTTATGTCTTTTTTACTTTTTAGCACAAAAGTCTAACTTTTAATGAGATACATGACCCCGTCTATGTAATAGGTTGTACTTCATTTAAATTTTGTTTAAAAATTACAACGCCAACGTAAGGGATTGGATCACTATGTTCCTGTTAGGTTGTTCCAACCCTATTCTCCCTAATATGGTCCATACATTTATGTGAATATGTGAACTTCACATAAATGTGTGGATCACATAAATGTATGGATGAGATTTAATGGAACGAGGTTGAAACTAGTTAACTAAAACAGAGGATCTGGTCCCAGGGTTACACGGGTCTATATAAGGAGTCATATTTTTCATCCTAAGTCTATTATAAAGGGGTATATGGTTGCAAAGAAGAAATAGAAGTAAACTCTGTTAAACACTAAGTCTATGTAAGTACTGTGTTCATGAGTCCTTCGCCGAAACTTCCAAATTTTGCTTCTAGTGAGTTTAATTATTCTTCAATTTTGCTCCATTTGCCTTGTGTAGGCAAAAGAAGACTTAAAATGACAATACTTCTCAAATCAAATTAAGTATCAAATCTTTTAAAATAATTCAAAAAAATAAACAATATATCATGAAAATAGTACTAGAAATAATTTATACCTAGCATACTTCAATTATAATTATGCTTTTTATGATGTCACTAGTGTAGTTATTACTAGCATTCCATTTTTTAATACAATGTCTCGCCTTATTGGTATGTCAATTTCACTATCAAATAGAAACCATAAAGAAAATACAAGGTAATATTTAATTACGAGTTTATGAAGAAAATCATAAAAGCAAAATATCAATGGTCTCTTTATTTAAAATAAAACTAAAAGATATGTGTAATTAAGAGAAATCCATAAGAAAATTAATGGTTTAGTGGGTTTGGTGTTTAACATAAAATAAAACCCAAAAGAAAACTTTACTTCCTTAAAAAGGAAGAAAAATAAAAGGAGAATAATCTTAGCAAGAAAAAACAAATTAGGAAAACAGTGTTATAATAAATTTTAATTTTAATAAACTTCTTTAATCACCCTAATTTTATCTTATTTGATGGTAAAATGATTGAATTTGTTTTAATTTTGTATTTTCACTTATTGTGGGAGTTAGGTGTTAACTTTTATATTTTTATTTTGTGACAACTGATAATTAGGATTTATTTCTTACAATCGTGCGCCGTTTTATGATATAGAGAAAATTTTGACCCTTATTATGTGAGTTTTTTTTTAAATAGAGAAATCCACAGTTGCTACCATTTGAATACACACTGGATGAACCTTCAAATTTACGCAATAACCTGCAAATCACATCAATCGGGTACTCTGCACTAGGCAAGTTCTGTACAACATGTTTGATCAAGAAAACGTAGGTAGGAGGAATCGAACACACGACTTTTTGGCCTAATGCACCTCTACTTTATCAACTTGACCACTCCTATAGAGCATGTGAGCCTAAATGAGTGAGCTTATATTGGTGAATATAGAAGACTTTATATTGTGTGGGCATAAAGAAGATTTTATGCAATGGAACATTTATGTAATTATACCATTGGTGTTGAGATGAGTTGGTGAGTGCAAATGGGCCAAAGTTTTCGCCGTCTCGTTGAGACTGGTAGTAACGGCGCCGAAGCTTTTCCTCCTAATTCTTGTTGTTTCTGTGTTGGGTCTTCATGTCTCGAACAATATATCCTCACCAGAAGCCCATTTCGCTTGAGAACTGTTCCCATGAAGGCAACCTTTCCTGTCATCTTCCGCAAAGTGCTTCTCGATTCGACTAATAGTACTTTGCAGAAGAAGACATGTGTATTGCCACGGTTACTATTCCCATCCTCTGGCAGTGGCCAAAGCCATTGCCACTTTCTTCTCATTACTTAAAAAGATTCCTATGGTCCTATCCTATCTAGTAATCGATTTGCATCAGATTTGGTAGGTACACAACTGACGATGTTTAAGATTTTATGGCCCAGTTTGCCGAATACAGAAATAACTTTATCTAGTGGACGATGTGGGCGTGGCGCTTTGCCGTTTTGGATTTTGGTATAATTTAATTAAATTTATGAAAAAAAGTCTATATGAAATTAGACTTTTTTTTTCGAACTTGAAATTCCATTTGTTATAAAATTTCAATTAATCTCAACTTATAACCTCATTTTTTGGATTTTTAATAATTTTATAAAATATAATTAACCCTATTATTATTGAAAATTTTATTAAATAAAATTATAATTTTTAATAAGATATTTATATAAATATTTATAAAATAAATATCAAACAAAAATTTTATCTTGAAATAATTATAATTATTTATAAGTAATTTATCAGCATTTTTATATTTTATATAAATTAAACACTAAATCTTAAAATTAAAATGATTAATTTTTGAAAATTTAAACCTTTTGATTCTTAGATTTAACCATCATATTAAATAGATTACGTTAATTTATATAAGTTTAGTTACATAATTTATATTTAGTATCACAACTTTTTATAATAGAAAATTATTATTAATTATCATTTGAATATATATTAACTAAAATTATGTAATAATTCATTAATTAATACATGATTTAACGAGCCAAACGATTAAGCAAAGAGAAAATCTGGAAGACTCTTTAGAGAGCTGACGACCAATTAGTGGTTGAGAATATTTAATAAGTAGGCATTAGTCAAGATTGAGAATTAGTACATACAAGAATCCTTAAAAGAATTAGTGCATACAAGCTACCCCTTCTCTCTTGTCTTATACTCGCCAAACTTTATCACAGAAACAAAAGAATTAACTTGATAAGTTATATACACTCAATTAAAACTCTAATCAAAATGTGTACCACCATTTGCTTCCGTGCCAGATATGATTTTTTTTTTGGTACGTAAGAAGTGGTAATCAAAAATTAACTATGAATAAAAGCAATTCCTTTGCATGCCAGTGGGAGGATTAGGCCAAACGCATTCGCCATGCACCGTACTCGAGCTAAATCAGCACATAAATTATCCTTGCGAAAAATATGGACAATAGTATATTGCTGTAGGGCATCGAGGTGAGATCGTATATCAGATGTCAAGCATTCAAGTTGGCAAGAGGGTGAAAGGTTAGGACATCGAAAGGGAGGCTAAGCAACGTAGCGCTTCCAAGAAGTCAGACTTCACCATTAGGCCATCACACTGAAAGTTTCAAACAAAGGCGAGACCGAATCTGAGAGTCATGACTTTTGCTATCATGATAATGGTGATCCCAACAAAGCAGGAAAAAACCAGTCACCTAATTACCACGACCATCCTTAAACAACCCACCAATAACCGCAACAAGAGAAAAAAAAACACTTACAAAACCCAAAAAAACATGTCAAAGTTGTAGCTTTCACTATATTATACATACTTATCTATATAACTATTACATAATACTAATAAGAATCAAACATTAAACTGATTTAATCAAATATATAGATTACATGGATTCTAAGTTAGGATTTTAATTTGATGTAGTGAACTTATCATTGTAATCCTTTTTTACCCATTTTATCACTTGTAATCTAACTATAAACAGGCCCCAATCTATGAGCCAATCACCTCAATCTATGACCCGATCAACTCAACTCATCCTTTGACTTTGAACTGGGATTGGTTAAATTGCAATGCATAATATTTATTTCATTGGGGTGTTTGGAAATGAATTGGAAATACAAAAATGGGACGAATTCAATTTATGCATGTAATTGAAACTAATCTTTTTTATAAATTGAATTCACTCCTCTAAGCATAGAAATTCAATTACATTAAAACTTGAGGAAGACACATTTGAATAAAAAACTGTTATCTGCTGTGAGTTTATAATCAGCATCAAAATTTATATCTTTATTGTGAATTTTTATTTAGTATAATTATTTACTTTATATTTCTTATCAAGAATCACTCTATGTCATTCAAAGGTAACGTCTTACTCTTTTGCTCTTTCATTCTTTGAACTATTTTACTTCTCATTCTCTTGTGCTTCACTTGATTAGATTTTAAAGACTTTTAATTAAAATATTATTAATAATTAATTAAATACAATATAATTAATTAAACTATTATAATTAATTAAAATTAATTACAATATTTTAATTAATCAATATATGATAATTGATTAATTATAATATAAGTAATTAAATTATAGTTAATTAATTAATTAAAATATAATAAATTTTTATTTCTTAATATTTTTTATAAATCAACTACTCTTA
>JANTNU010000008.1:9791266-9801822 GCA_024752395.1 Erythroxylum havanense | reverse complement strand
TCACAATCAGAAGAAAGATGTAATCTTTGGAAGCTGAAATTGTGAAAAATGCTTCTTTGCAACTAATTTCGTTTGTAATATTACGTATTTACTTAAGTTTTTCGAAAGAAAAAGTTGCAAGTGCTTATCCAAATATTTGAGTACAAGTCATCTCCTACTTGCTGTTACTAATTTAATCCGAGCCCCTGAAGTGCACGGCACAAATGTAGAGTTGTGATAGGTTATTTCTATTCTAACCAAACCTTTGTCTTTTACAATCTTTTCACCATCAGAGATGACATCGGAAATTGAAAAGAAGTTAAAAAAGAGTAGCTACACTAACGAGAATGTTAAAAGAGTAGTTAATGTATGTCTTATGACCCATGCCTCGTGCTACCTTTACTTTGATCAATTTCTCATCTTTTGCTCGAGGATGTGGAGGATGGAAGAAACTGCTTGATGCATATGGTTTATGGGAAAATGAATGGTTGCTTGAGAAATTCAAAGAGAGAAATGCACATGAAGTTCTCAACTACGCGAGTGTTTTACTGCTAACGTGAGAAAGTACTTTAAGCACTATTTGGACACCCCTTCATTTCTCAAGCATCTTGCGAAGCTACCAAGTGATTGGCAATACAAAGGGTTAGAAGCTAACTATGATATGAATCAAAAGTTGCGAGAATGATGGCAGTTGTGAATGCGTTGAGTGAAGTAGGAGACAAACACACACCACTGATATTTGGATTCCTCGAGGAAGAATATGAGACCTGCGTGGACATCCTCAATAACCAGTGCCCTGAAAATGAAGCAGGGTTCGTGTTTTGAGTGAGCATAAATGGGCAGTAAAAGAGTACCAGTAAGTTTCAACTTCTCAAAGAAGACAGTTGTCTGTACTCCTATGAAAATTTAATCCATAGGAGTTCTGTGCAGTTGTGCAGTGAAAGTTCTTGAAGAGGTGGTCGGAAGATGCAAGGATTTCAAGTTTTAGACTACTCAAACTTCTATAGAGATGAATTAATTTAGGCATACATCCGCTTCATTAGATTAAAAATTTTATGTCATTTGAATCAGATTTCGGATCAATATATATTGATTGACTGCCTCCATTATGTTGTTTGCGGTAACTTTGATAAGAAGGAAGGATAAATGGTCAATTTCAAATGAATTGTCCTTGGAATCTAGCTGAATTTGCATGATATAGTGAAACAGAAGTTTGACTTCTTCTTCCAAACGTTTTACATCAAATGAGGAATCATAACTTCTATGATTTCTACAAGGGACACTGTTATCCAGTTACTTTACAGAATTGATGTTTTAACTACACAATTAACACATGCTAAATGGTAGGAGAATATCAAGTTCCCCTGGCAAACCAATGCTTCGGCATATATGGCTTCACCTTCCTGGCATCAAACAATTTGAAGTTTGTCATACTTACAAATTGAACTCATCTCCATCACTTGGCGTTTGCTCATTTGCACTGAATATTTGGGCAAGTATTCTCATTTACATTTCCTTTCAGGTGTGAACTTAAAGAACGTGGCCTGTGTACATCCATGGCCTGCTTGGAGCCGGTAGTCTTTGCTGAGGGTGGTCCCCCAAGTAATTGAGGATTTCTTCTTTGTGTCGAGTTAGGATAAGATTTTGCTTCTCGTACTGGTGACTGAAAACGTGTCAATGGTATCTGTAAGGAACAGAAAAGAGCTTCATGACCGACGACAAAGTATGGTTAAGTATGAGTGCAGAAAATACAGAGCAACAACAGAGATACCGTTTCTTCTATACTTGTTACTGCTCTCTCTTTGTAAAATTTGGGTAGGGGTCTCGCCTTGAAACAAAGGCTTTGACGCAGTCTTTTCAGTTCTGTTTCTGCCTTCTCCTGATCAAAGAGATAGCTGTCATATGAGTAACCAATTTTCACCTTTTAATGGAAATACTAGCTACATTTTAGAGCTACCGTGCTTACAGGTTAGCACAAGAAGAAGAAGGGCTTAACCCAAGCGTTAACATTTTCAAGTAGCTGAATTGATACTTTGGTAAGTGAATTTCGTACGAATACTACCATCATCCAAAGCCACCATCGTTGTACCAGGTTAAATTTGGGACCTTGTTCTAAGGTTAAAATTTCAGCTTTCTTTTTGCCTAGTGGACAGGAATCTAACTCGCTTTGACATACACTTCAGGCAATTAAATGGATTGTACCATGCAAGTTCGAAAAATAGACTTTGCAATGGCATACTTACCTTGAGAGTAGCTTGCAACTGCACTTTTTGCGCTTGCTCAGCATTAAACTTCTCTTCAAGCTTCTGAAATTATATCGGAAGAAGTGAGAAGCTGTGTAAAATACATTTAACAGTAGAGTTTATTTGATTTTCATTCTTTTTTTTAAATGAAAAAACTTGCAAAGTGCTTGCCTCCTTTCTTCTCGCAGCTCTCTCTTCAGTTCTAAAGCTGAAAGGTGTAGATAACTTGGGGGATTGAGATTTGTTTCTGCAGCCACTCATAAACTTCGAACAACTGGCATGAACAAATAACAATCAGAATACTAAAAAATCCATCATAAACGTTTGCATCATGCATCAAGGACACTATAAAACGCCTTGGTAGCTTGTACACAAAGTTCTACTCAGCTTCAATTAATGATGCCACGTACATATAGAACCAGGCAAACTGTTCGTGTCCTGGTCCTATATGATCAAATTGTGCGATATCAAGCTGTAATTCAGTTACATTTTTCTTAATATGCACGTAACACGAAAATGAAGTTCAGACCATTGAATCATTGCCTTTATAGCTGCATTCATTCCCTTGCACGTTGTGCATTCTCACACCCCTAGAATACGGGCTCTCACGATGATATTCCAAACCAATGCAACAAACTCTACACGTCAGAAACTACATACTCTGTTGGGAAGAAATGCCATTTGGGGCGAACTGTTTTGCTTCCTGATGCTGAGGGGTGAAGAGGTGTCTTTTCCCTGCAATTGCATACAGTAAATAACAAGAAATTTTTGAAGTGAAATCGTCGAGTTTGTCTTTGTAACTATAATTCATATACCTTCTGTTTTCTGATAGAGGAGTGCCTATGGGTTGCTTACGGTCCTTAAGAACTGAAACCTGCAATTCAAGAACGAAAATCGACGTAATATGCATGAAGATAATAGCAGAGTGACTATCTTTTTATGAATTGTGCGTGCATGCATACATTTGAAACCGAATTGCAGAAGGAAATAAAAAAGAAAAGGAATCCTAGTTGGAGTCCTTACTGGAGTTGCGTAGTTTTTGGATGCTTTACAATTGGAACTAACACTCGAATTATCAATCTTCCGGATAAGTGTTGATGTTATCTTATTAAGCTGTCTAACAGGAGTGAAGTTCATTGATTTCTGAGTTGATTTTATTCCGTCGGACTCTACTGTCGACTTCTTTTTGATTGGAGTGGCAGTATTTTCTTTTCTGAGACGAAGTGGAGCTGCCTGTTTAGCGGGTGAAAATGGCAGCTTTCTTTCTTTAACATAAATCGATGACTTTGAGCCAGAAACAGGTAGTTTCTTCTTGCTTATTGGTGCCAAATCATCCTGCTAAAACAAGGAGACATGTCGGCTTCTACCAAGATATAGAATCAAAACAGGATCCACTGAAATAATGGTATTACCTTCAGTAGAGGCGTCTCCATTTGTCTGGACGCACTGAGATCCGTCTCTCTAACTTCTTTCTCATTATCAACAACTCCAAGCTCGTTTAAAGTTTGCCCCTTGTCACAATTTTGCACAAGAACCCGGCTTTTGGGCGTTGAATCAACTTCTCTAGCCTCGGTTCTTTCACCTTCATTACCATAGCTGGTCTGAGTGGCTGCCATCACTTTGACATCTTGTGCCTCACCATTTGCCTCAGAGCTTGGGGTCATCATTTCTGAATCCTGAGGTGTAGTTTCACAAGCTTCACTTTTAGTTTCTGGTTCAGCCACATTCTTTCCTGTGACATTTGCTTGCTCAAGTAAAGCTGCAGCCTTTCTTTCAGCTAGATTCTTGTAATGAGCTTCAAAGAAAGCTTTCATCTGTGCAACTGAGCCGGGCCGTGAAAATCCCTCGGCCTCTTCAACATATCTGTTGTGAGAGAAAGTTGAACATTTCTCCCAAGATAATGATTCTGACATGAACCTCCCAAAAGAGACAGACTGGCCTAGAGGATGAATTGGCTTACCCTGTGACGTAAGAGCTTCTATAGTAATCTTGGTCTGTAAGAGAACAAGCTAACGAATAGAAAAAGAAAAAGCATAGAAAGTAAATGCCTGTAGCGACACTACAGGAGTCAAAAGGAAGAATTCAAGCAACCCACTACAAATTTGGAGGAGCTATTACAACCCAATCATTAGTACCCTTGGACGACAAAGATGGTATACAGAATTCAGTTTCATGAACTCTACCTCGGACGCTTCACTGGAAGGAATTCCTGCAGCATAAGAGAATGGTTGCACGAGACAGGTCGACTCCCCCATGAGTTTTGCTGTGTTGCAACAGACCTCAATACAATGGTAAACCTAAAAACTCCCTGGCTTTGTTATTAATGTTTGCCGGTTGAACTTTGTAGCTGTGTCTCCTCAAAAGCGCAGATACATTGTAATTTTGAATTTCAAAGAAGTGGAAAAAGCAGAGCAGGCAGATGATGTAGTACCTTCAAACGATATTTTATTGTCTGAAAGAAGAGTGGGGACCACCAACGTCCAAAAAACTGCAAGCTTTCTAACAAGGTTTGGGGCCCACGCATCCCAACGTCTACTTTGTTAGTTGATTTGAACTGAAGAAGACGACAGGTCCATATTTTGGAAAAACGACTCCGCATTTGCCTCTAAAATAGTATGAAAATGCAGGAGAGGAGAAAGAGAACAGAAGGGAATTGGGTTCTGAAGTTCTTTTTACTTTCCAACAAGGGAGATGGCTTACTGGGTTCTGAAGTTCTTATTACTTTCCAACAAGGGAGATGGCTTACTTTAATAGATAATTGGAGCTTGAGAAAAGGAATACATACAGCACCTGGTCACCTGGAAAAGGCTTTATTCTCACTCACCTATAAACAATGTGCACAGTGGCATTTTAAGGGGAAAAAAACTAGTCTAAGCTCTTCATTGTTCCTTTGTGTTACATTGTTAATGATGAAGACATGATCAACAATAGAAGCTAAGAATCACAGAATCAATGCACAAAACTTAAATAAAATGTAGGATTTTTCCTAACACAGTTTTCTGGTCTACAAAGTGTAACTCCCCAAAATTTGCATCTGAGACTTCCTGAAGTTCTCCAGCATGTCCGGTCGTCTATAAATCTCTGTGATCTTTTGCTGTAAGTTTTAAGGTTATAAAGATGCATCGACACTGTTAGGAGGCCTATCACGTCCACCAGTGTTCAGTAAACCTGAATAAGAATACTTTCTCCTATTTTTGTAACTTTTACTCTTAGTTGCCTTGCTTTTGCGCCTTGAAAACACCATGCACATGAATGCCAAGAAACCCAAACCAGAAAACACCCATAAAGCCACAACCCATACCCTTAATGAACCAAACAGCCCGTCTGAAGCATCAGGAGATGATTCCTGAGAATGTTTGATCCGCACAGGACTGCTTCTTACAGAATCGGTTCCTTCAAGCTTGCCAAATTTCCTTGAACTCCCAATTTCTTTCCTGGCATCCCAATTTGAGGTGGATATGGAGCCGGGATTGGGACAGTTTCTCTTCTTATGATGAAGGTATAGTGCTTCATTAAGTGCCTTTGCACATTCTATGCTAAGCAGGTCTCTCTGCATGAAATTGTCATCAGTCCGATCCACTGTTGAAGGATCAGGGGGTTCAGGAAACTTAGCCCAGCATTTGTTGACAACATCAGTATCTCTCCAGTTTGCTTTATCAAAGCTCCAGTTCCCAACTCCAAATTCTAATCCATAGTGAAAAACTCTATATTTTGCCCCAGGCTCAGGGACATATCCCGGGTATATTAGTATCTCCCTGTTGATGATGTGCCGTAGATTCATCTGTGCATATAAAGAATTAATGAACAAGTAAATGAAAGGTAGTAAAACTCATAACTGTTGCATAATTTAAGCAATTAACGGAATATCAAGTGATGGCATGGACAAGTAAGAATCCACATGCCAGGAGATTAGAGAAATACAAAACCAAAGTTACTGGTGCAAGTCCCATATAGGGTCTTGTAAAATAAATTATTACTGTTTAAAAGAGAGGGGTCCTAAAGGATATGGAATACCTCTGCAGCACCAAATGAGTAACCATACATCTCACTAATCCAGCCGGATGAGTATATATCGCCCGTAAAGTTAGAAGCATAATGAGCTTTGTCAGCCCGGACCTCCTCAGTTTTATGCAACCATAGTAGAGCAAATTGTTGAAGATCATCTATGTGCATGATTATTACACCCCCAACTTTATCACAAGCATCAGGGTTGCGTGTGTGGATTTTCGCAAGCTCGTTGTCACAACCAATAAGGTACCTAACAAGCATAAAGTTATGAACCTTTGTTAGCTGCACATTATTCCCTTATGCTCATGCACCACAAATATGAAAAAGAGAGATAACCCAGACCAAACGTAATTGCAATTTAATAAACAATGCTAGAGCATAAAACTCTTGGTCTTCTTACTCATAAGGAGTTGAGACAGGCTGGCCACGTGCAGCTTTGAATTCCCATGGAGTGATTGGAGCTCTCAAGATCATATCAGCATCGAGAATAACTATGAACTCAGCATCAACATCTGCATGGTTAAGCCAATGAACAACTGCAGCAGGTTTATTAATTGCTGGATACCTGAAAAATAGACAAGTGAAGGAAATTTTAAAAAAAGGATTCCTGTTGCTCTTTAGATCTTTCAGTTATAGATTATCGTGTAGAAAATGCAAAGTCCAAGCCACATAACCACTTTGGCAATGGTCTCATCCCCTATAAAATAATATCATTAACTTCCAATTAGAAACATAATAGACATAAAAATTAACAATCCAAAGGTATCAAGTTGAGTCGAAAAGACAACACTGGTTCTATTTTTCCCTACCAAGAGTCACTTTAGCACAACTAGCCATTTCTACTAGGGAGATTATACAAGCTTCCAAGTGAAACACATAAATTACAAACAAATAGCATAATATAAGATAATAAATGGAATCAGATGGCCTTTCTGAGTGCTTTTCAGCTGCAAAAATATCTAGGATCCTTCTAACCACAAAATTTAAACATGTCAGTTGATATTAGTCCAAATTCAATTACTGAAAAGAGTATATTGTGTCCAAGATGAAGCAAATGACAAAGTTAACCTCTCAGTTAAACCAAAATGATCAGAAATTCCACAAGCCAGAGACAATTCAGTGCTAAACCTGTATAAAGATGAAGATATTACCAATCTCCTGTTAATGGGTGCCGGCTCATGGAAGGAACATAATGGGTGGGAGCCAGATCATGTCCTCTGTATTGCTTTAAGTCCTCATCTGTACAGCTGAGAAGGCGTGTGAGATTGCCAGGCTGGCCACTCCGGTGGAAACTGTGTACAAGGCCTACAGTCTGCCAATCAAAGTAAGGTGTACATTCTGTGGAGAATATCGTGTGGATCTTTGGATGAGGGTTTTGAGGTTTATCAACAATCTCCTGCTCTTTTATGGCCTCCTTAGCTTCCATATCCTCGTGAGTAAGATATCTTGGACGCGTCAATTCAGCAAAAGTTCTGCTCTTCAAAAAGCTCAAGTATTTTGACCATTTTGGCTTCAGGCATCCATCTGTAGCATGTTGTAAAAGAAGGCCCTCATTCAAAGTGTTTATACACTCTATACTTAACAATAGGCCCCTCCTTTTATTTGGATCAAATGCCATGGCTTGCACCTGCACGAATGAAAGATAGTACCTTTTTCCCTTAGGATTTAGAATTAGCTCATGAAATCTTCTCATTTGATCCCGTTCTTATGTAACAAGCAAAGAATAAAATGCTCCATTGCATCAAGGTTTGAAATAGCCAAATTCTTATGCTTTCTGCAATTGAAAGCATGGATAACAATAACTCCTAAAGCAAACTTCCAAATAGTTCGTCTCTTTGTTTTCATACCTCTCTAGGATAGGGAGGCTCATGAAATAGCTGACCACACTCATACACGATATTATCTTCATGATGGTCTAATTTACTGAAGGACCAATTTCCAACACTAAATGGCAAGCCATAGTGAAGTAGAATAGGCTCCACACCCTCTGGTGGAATATAACCAGGGTAAATCATCAAATCATCATAAATTTTGTGCTGAAGTCCAACCTGAAAATACAAAATTAAGCAGAAGAGTTCATCAAGCAATAATATTGAACTCAGTAAGTGGACAATAGAAGGTAAATTGGTTTTTGAAACAAAATAGTGCCAATACTTACTTCAGCTGCACCAAAGGAGTAGCCATACATCTCACTTATCCATCCTTGGCCGTAGATGTCACCAGTTATGTTGGTTGACCAATGAGCTCTATCTTCCCTCACTTCTTCAGTCTTTGAAAGCCACATGGGCGCTAATGCTCGAAGATCATCTATGTGCATGGCTAGAAGGCCCCCAACTTTATCACATAGCTCAGGATGCTTTGTATGCAATTGTGCCAGGATGTTATCACATCCAATCAAATACCTAATTATGCATTGTATATATTTTTGCAGTCATAATGAGGAACAACTTAAATGGCGAACAAATGAAGTATATAAGCAAGACATATCATTAAATGACACAAGAAACAAGTCCAGATGATTGCAAAAGCATGATTGACTTCACCATCCAAAGGTCAAAAAAAAGATCTTGTACTTTTAAAAATGTTGATGTTCCACTAGACTTATTCATTACTAAATCTGGAGGATTGTGCATAATTATCAAAGTTAATGCAATAGTGTTGAAACACCCATTGATGGGTTGGGCTGGTTGAACCCAATAGCAGTTGCATGATAACAAGCAGAACTCGTGCAATGATCATGCAAAAGATGCATCAGGGGAGAATTTCCTTCTTTTTTTTTTCAGCCAATGCTGAATAATAAGTAAAACTCTTAAGTACCCATAATATGCTGCAACAGGTTTTCCTTTCTCAGCTCCAAGTTCCCAAGGTATAATTGGACCTCGAATGATCATATCTGCATCTAATATAACCACCCAATCAACATTATCAGCATCTGTACTATGTTTAAGCCAGTGGACAATTCCAGCAGGTTTGTTAATTGCCGGGTACCTGCAGGAGTAACAGTAAGATAGCATTTTACGTTAACTTTTCTATGCTTCAGTGTACAACAGCAGTTCACAGAAAAAGAAGAGATGAATTGCTTGAGCATTTATTCGAGGACATAACAACAGCATAAATGATGCACAATGCGACTGCCAAGTGCAAAGGAATCAACAAAGCAGAATGAAGGGTGAGGACTGAGGACCGAGGACCGAGGACCGAGGACCGGGGACGTCAATAGGAGAATCTACTCTGACATTGAAGCTAAGGAAAAAATGCAATCAGGCGAAAAGGAAATAGAATTGACTGAATCCGCACCTCTCACAAGTTTTATTTAGTAGATGAACTTGATATGCATTAAGAATGAAGATAGACCAAAGTAAATCACAAAAAAATGGGCAACTTCAAACAAGGAATAAGCAGTAACTAAAGAACATAATCCTCATCCCACGTTTTGTTAAAATAGTCGAATTTGTTGCTTTAACTACTAAAAGGGAATAAAAGCTTGTACTATTTCAAGACAGGTGTCTCTCCTGCTTTTCTTTGCATCATAGATCGATGAATTTGTACAATCTACGCACATATGCTTCATGAAAAAGTTCTATTGAAAAACGTCTCATTTGAGAAGAAAGCAAGGAAATATACTGTTCTGATGAACAAACAACGAAGAGAAACTCACCAGTCGCCAGTTCTGGGGTGTCTGCTCATAGATGGCACCTCAAGAGTGGGAGCCAAATGCATTCCTCTATAATTCTTCTTTTCCTCATTCGTACAACTCAGTAATCGGGTTATAGGTCCTGGTTGTCTGGCTTTTTTGAAGCTATGCAGCAAACCCACGGTCTGCCAATCGAAGTAATTTTGACACTCAACCGAGAACAGAGTGTGGATCCTTCGACCGGTATCTTCGCTCGACCCGTCACCAAAACATAACAACAACAAGCACGCAGCATAAACGAACATCAAAATCATGAATTTGGCCATTGGAGCTGGAATTGAAGGCCTGGATCGAGAAGGGTATGCCTCAAAGATCTAAAATTCATCGACTGTAGAGAGATGCAAGAAGTCAAAGTCTCAAAGATTGGTTTTTTAGCATTTTAACGAATACTATAATGGAGTTAGTAGCAGGTACCAGGACTTGGTATTAATTTACTAGCATATAGATTTCGACAAAATGGAAAATCAAAAGAAAGCGGTAAATGAGTTATTGAAGTAGCAGACAAACTACAATTTAATGGATCCGGACTCGGAGTCTTATCATCAACGAAACGCAAAACCTCAGTTCGAAGGTTCGTTTTGTTTGCTATGTTACAGTGTTTAATTAAACAAAATACAATCTATAAAGAAGGA
>JANTNU010000008.1:9744063-9755258 GCA_024752395.1 Erythroxylum havanense | reverse complement strand
AAGGTAAATGAAATCTAATCTCAAAGTCATCCTCATGATTGCTGGCAAGGAAAACAGGCAATTGCACTCAGGCTTTGAGATTAATATACCGTGAAGAAGGACACCAGTGCAGAGGGCAGAATCAAGGAACCATGGCAAGCTATGACCCATTCCAATTCTCTGCAACCACGGACAAGGTATCATAAGCAAGCAAATGAAGACACACAATAAGCAAGCGTATCCTTAAAAAACTAAGACACAAAGTTTAAATGACATTTTAAATTCAGGTTGCAGAAATTAAGTTACACAAGATACATCCAACACTGGCAGCAGCCTCTTAAACATACATAAGCGTCAGCACTAACATGATCAATATTTCATTCTACGTTTTACTCATAATTAAAGAAGTTTATTGAAAAACTAAAAAAAGGGCCTGAACAAATTCTACTGGCCAAGAGTGCTAATAGATCATAGCATTTAACTGTTGACTTCCATCCATATATCACTAGAGATGGAAAACTACAGAAGGAGAGAGGGTAACTAGTTGTTTTTAAGGTGGATTAACCATCATATCTGCCTAAGGAGATGAAATTGAATGTCTCTTGAGGCAATGTCTTGACATTGTAGGTTCAGTATATAAATGTCATTTCAAAATTTGAGAGAGGGAAAATTGATGATTGAAATCCTCAGTTGAGGCCTACTTAGAACCTGCACAAGTTATAGAAAGCATTACAAGCATCTTAGACAAGGAAATTTGTATATTAATCATACCTGCAGCCAGGCAACAAGTGAGGGGACAAACATTAATGCTGCAAGAAGATGCAGAATAAACAAACCATGTCGGTGATTGAAAAGCTCTAATTGTGTATCACCAAAACTTTTCGAATTGTCTGGACTACTGGATCTGTTCTCTCCTGTCGGGAATGCAAATTGTTGAGACCTATGATTTCTTTCATCTTTGAAATCGATCAAATCCCTTTTTCTAGCATGGCCACGAAAGGAAGCTGTCAAAAAACTGTTGCAAAAACAGAACAATTCTTAGGGTATGTCTCAGACAAAAGCATGAAGAACTAAATGCAAAACACTTGTGAACATGAATAGAAAAGGTACCTGGACAGTGCATTATGCGAGCACAAAGCATGATATGAAAGGAGAATGAACAAACCCAAAGCTGGGTGGACAAAGTATCCCAAGCTAATTGCAGTCAGCAACGTAACAAGTAATGGATTGACTCTTAGAAACCTCATAACCTGAGCAATTGAACAGATCAATAAACAAATCGAATCATTAACCTATCAATAGAATGGTAGCGAAGGTGTCGGACTGTGGAGGAATCCAAGTGACAATATAGAAGAAATGAAAATTCAACTAGATTGACTTTGCATTAAGCTGGCTTCTCTCATGTTTAAAGGGAAATTTGGGGATAAGGGCGGGCTTAAACCTATTTAACTCTTTGTGAAAGTCACCATTCATTCAGTAGTATAAACTAGAAATGAGACGCATTAGAAGACACATGAAAGAAACTATTACTTCAGAATGCAGCTTACCTTTAAAGAAAGGAAACTGGAGGAAAGATTAACTAACCACTGAAGAAATGCTGCAAAAGAACTTCCTTCCGATACCTGCCATCTGCAATGTTTTGCAGCACTCAGCAAATTAACGGGTACTTTGACATACATTTTGCAAGATAAATGGCAAATACGTGTTACACTGAAAAGAAAAGACAAGGCACTCCCATTCTCCATCAAATTCCCAAGAACAGTCATATTTACAAGTTTTTAGTATATCTTTCAATGGAAAATATTCCCTTACAAGGTTTTTAACAACTCCCCTAGAATTAGTGTATAATCTTATCCATCATCTGAGAATAATTTTCGAATTTCAAAAGGTACTAAGCCACAAAATTATGAAGCTACCCCTTTTCATTACTTAGGAGAAGAAACAATAAGCACATAATGGTTATGTCCACCTAGAGGGAGATTTTCCAATCTAGTTCAGGGCTTTTATTTTCTCGCTCAATATTCCCAAATTTAATCATGTTTATTTCTTACTATCCTGCAAATTTAAAACTAAGTTAAAATTAATTAGTTATCAAGCACAGATAAGGCTAGCATGTTAACCTTGTCTTGATGAAAGCATGTACGACAGCCAACCCATAGAACAACAGTTGGGAAACCAATAGCAGCAGAACTACGAACCCATTTGCAAGTAAATAACAAATGATTGAGACAATTGTGAAGCTTGCAATCGGAGGAATGGGTTCAGACTTTAGCAGGGAAATGAACAATGCAAGAAATATGGGTATGAAGCTTAGAAGCAAAAACGGAAATGGTGTTCTCAGGTTGGACTCCACTGCTGTCAGCATCGAGGGTACATGCAAATCAAGTTCCCATGCATGTGCCTGCTGCATCAAAGCGAAAAAGACAACTGCAACAGAGAAACTAATTATCTGCATAAGACAAATTGTGGCATTTGTCAGTTTATGTTTCCACCAAGCTGCTTTGGCACAACTGGAAACAAATTAACAAATCCTAATAACAATCATCGAAGGCCTTATATAATATAGTACAAGAGCATTGAGGACCATCATAACTTTCTTTCTTATCACCACAGGTATAGTGGATACACTATACTTATGCTACATTCTTTCTTCAAAATTTAATTTTAATAGAAAAAGATAAAAATCCCATAAAACATCCCCAAGCAACATAACAAATTTATCTTTGGATGTGAACGTGTAGAAATCTTAGCATATACATCTTAACATGAGATCTAGTAAATTCTTACCCACATAAAGCTGGCATAGGAGAAAAGAAATACTTGCATTGTGCATGATGGTAAAGAAAAAGAAACAAACTATTGAATTGTATCTATATAAAAACTCTTGAATCACCTGTTGACCACACAAAAGCAAAAACCTGCTAGCAGCTGCAGTTTCAGAAACAGCTATGCTTGCCTTATATGAACAATGTGGATCAACCTACAAAGAGATGGTTCTTCAACAACTAGGAGAGAAAAGTCCATAGATAGCAAAGAGAATGTACCAACTTTACATAGATAGATATAATAAAGAAAAGGCTTCCTACCAATAATAAAACAGTGGTTTCTTCAGAACCCTGTATAGAACTCCAAAGAGCTGGCGAGGAATCGACAACAATAGTCTCACCGTCCAAGTTTCGGAACACATAAAGACCAGATGTAGGATCCCAAGCAAGTGCTACAGGTGGGAAACACCTCATCTTGCACAACCCTGAAATATTAGGAAATCCAGCTTAGAGAAAGGGAGAAGGGAAAATTAATAGCTACAAGTTTTAGATCATCAACGACAACAATAAGGACCAAGGGAAGAAGAAGACAATCATGAAATTAGAACCTTAGCTTTTAAAACTATAAAAATGATAACATGCAGTTAAACTTGGAAATTAGCTTCAAGATTATTTGCATTATTTTAAAACAAATGAAATTATAAGAGTCAAAAGATAACCAATTTTGGGACAACATCCCAGAGAGAAGAAAAATAAACGTAAATATCAAAATGGATTTGTCAAGAAACCATTCAACCAAAAGATCTTAAGTTATTGCTTGAGGCCCAAGAATGGACCATATATTTGACAAATAAGCCCCCTCACACAAAGTGTGGACAAACAGCAGATATTACAAAATCATCAGAAATGAGGATTTCACAACTTGAACTCAAGATCTCTTGGTCTCACAAGGCTTTGATACCATGTAAAAGTGTGAACGAAACACGCTTTCTCAACTAGAAGTTGAATTTTTAAGATGTCAGAAGCTAAAAATCCATGATACCTAGCAGTCCCATTCAACTGACGTTTTATCATAGTTAATTTACTCAAAATATAACCACTGGACTTCCTTCTAAAAATAAAACCAACATACAACTGTAGCACTTGTCATTTTACTCTTAACATGTCTTGTACCAAAAGAATTAAGTAAGAACAAAACTAAACTGAAAATGCACACACATACTGATACATACAAAGTGGCATAACCAGCTGGGTTGATAGGATTTTAATAATGTCCGGACCACTTTTATTGATTCACACACACACACATACATATATATAGTGCCATACATGTCCTGTTTGAAGCTAAGCCAAATTTTACATAAATGCACCATTACAATCAGAAGGATTAAAAACGAACTTTAGAAAAAACCAAACATGACTTCGACTCTAGAAGGGATTAAAATACTCACCACTGATCTCCTCATCCCCAATCTCTTCAGCTGAAATCCCAGACCTTGTTATTCCACAGCCTGTAGATTTTAAAGATAGGGAAACAGGCAAAAGGCCTAAGCTAATGCCAAATGATAAACTGAAAGCAAGAGGGTGATTTTCCTCCAGCAATATTTCCTGCAGTACATTGATGTGACAAGCCAATTAAATTAGCCTCTCACACAGAAAAAATATATTAACTTAATGTATACATTGTCTAGAGCCACTGGATGTGCTTCATCTGTTAACAAAAGAGAACCTTTGGATAATAGGCTGATAGTAACATGGATTTAGCAGATATCTCTCCTTTCCCATCATTAGGATTAAAGAACTGCCCAACTGCCATTGAAACAGCAGGTGGAGGTCTACCAGAAATGGCCTGCATTGCAGAGGTTTGTTACACATCAATGACTGAAATTGTTGCAAAGCAAAACTAAATCTGCAGCATCACCATTCAACAGAAACGAGAACTGAAGAAATCTAGATCTCAGCAAAAGTAGTATAATGACACAAAATCGATACACCAAAACATCAGAGGCATTATTATAGGACATTATTAGGGGCTTCAACAATGCCTTGGATTAGTGATTTTGACTTGGTAGAGCATATCCATGGAGAAATTGCATGCATCAGAAAGCACTAGTAGACAAGATTTACAAACAAAGAAATATATATACATATATAAATATCACACAAAACACGTATAAGCTTGATAGAGAGCAGATGTTGCAGTCATTCTGAATTTCACAAATTGTGGCAACATATAATATCGAGTATGGTCAGGAAATGTAAGGCTGAAACAAATAAAGGAGAAAAAGATTGAAAAGGAACACATGTGATGCAGAATCCATCCAACACTTCCCAAAGCAAAATCTGTAAGGAAGAATTAAGGGAAAATTACTGGATGAGGGGCAACTGAAATAGTGAGGAATCTATAGCCCTGCATTTCCTCAGGACTCAATCTAAGTACAGCAGATGGAGAAGCTTGCTCAGTCTGACTGCCTGGTTCAACCTGTAAAAGAGATAGCACAACCACTATAAAGGAGCTCAAATTGATCAATCACAAACTTCACAAATAAAGGACACAAGAAATAATGACGGTCAACATCAGAATACTCGTATTAATCTACCTATCAGCATGTTAAGTAGTAATACCTGCCTTGGTGCTGGCTTCGATGGAATCTGGACCATCTTTGATGTCACCTCTAAAATCCTTTTGCTGGCAGCCATTTCTGAGGTTAAATTCCCCTTATCAGGCCATAAATGAAGTCTCACTCCAAAACATGGAGCAAGATTCGTCACAAACATGAAGTGGCTTCTTCCATTTGACCCCTGTACATTGAACCTAACATATAAGAAACTTCATGTCTACAGTGATTCAAGTCTAAATGTTTCTTTTTTTATCTCAATAACATGTTAAAAACGATTTATCAATTTAATCAATAAGAACAATAGGTTGAATTAAATCCAAGAGCCAGTAATCTGAATATTATTGGTATACTTTTCACATGTAATCAACAAGTTTACAGAGCTAACCAATTTCTGTATGTCCAACCACCGCCTCCTACCATCCATGGCCAAGACAGTCATAGTTGTTGTCTGGATAAAAAGATCCTTGTCCAAGCTATCCTCGTTCCAGTGAATGCTGCTGGGACATGTGGATAGAGCATGGAATTGGGACCCTGCCAGGAGATCAAACACAAACTTGTGTTGTTCTTTTGAAGTTGCAATTCCAAAGTAGTTAGCAAACAAATATTAAAACAGTACATAATTATGTTCCAAAAGGATTCAACTATAAGATGAAGAAGAAGTCTCTTAACTATACTTAGGAAACAAATTCTTCAAGTTAGCATAACAATCTTGAAAGCTCACATCATTTTTGTTAGCATGGCAATCTTGAAAGCTCACATCATTTTGCTTCTGATTCCCCATGAAAACTGTATGATCACTTGATTAGCTTTCCTGCTCCTTTGTGGCCAAATAATTTTTAAAGCAAAAGAAAGTATATTTGTGATTATGGGATTTTTCACGCCCAACAGTTCACAACCTGTTAGTTGCTATCTCAGTTGGCCCATGTGCACTGCTTTCAATGTTCATAAGAATCTCCACCAAATATGATCACAAGAAGAAATTAAATTATCTCTAGCTGTTTTTTCGTTATTCTCTTTTGTAGCTTTAGATTACTTAATTTCTCACGAAACGGAAGTAGCATTAACTTAAATCCATTTAAACATCCTAGTTGGAATTATTTCTCCTTGTTTTAACCACTTTTAAACACTTCCACGAAATATGTCCCAAACTATTTGCACCATTACATGGTTAACAAGCCCTGGCTGGGTTAGACAGCAAGTAATACCATGGATTATTGTAGCAAGTTTCCTTCAGTGAAATTGCACGGAAGCCTAATGGAATCAAGCTTGTGCTGAAATATTAAGAGATACACTACCAGTTAAATCTTTCACATCCTTCAAGGGAACAGGAGTGGACCAACGAGATGAGTATGATTGCCTTGTCCAATTGAAACTCTGAGGTATCCCACTACGAAGCATCCTTGCAAATACTGCAAGCCTCTTTCGAGTGTCAGGAATAGGCTGACCTGTTCTGGAGTCTATCAAACTAAGGAGAGTATGTGATACCTGCACAGAGCACAAGCAATTAAGAAAGCTTTGAAATCAAGATACTTGTATTGTGGTAAAGATACTCTACTCACTTGCACTACTAGTTGATTACACCATAAAATAGCTTGATGTTCCATTGACAGCCACACATTTCTCATGCCTGTGCTGCTTATCATGAAGCCATGGGTGGGGGGCACGATATCATCCAGGGATTCTAACTTTGACCGCACCTAAAATATACGCATATATTTACAGATAATATCATCTTATGAAGATAATGCAATCATTTGCATAAAAGTTACGAGATGAAAATATGAACAGAATAAAATGTTAATTCAAGCAATCAATATAACCATGAGGAAAATCTCAAATTTTCAGCCTAAAAACATCAAAAGATTGATTTCCGATATTCATAACTATGATGCAAGAGATGAAGCTAGAAACATTCATGAATTCAACAGTGCTATAAGGCACATTAGTGAATCAAGCTGAGGAATTAATGACGCAAAAACCAGTAATCACTGCATAAGAATAGATAAATGAATGCACCTGGTAATCATTATAACCACCAGAGATGGATACAACAACAACATGAGAGAGCAATGGATTGGAGACATATCGTTCTCCATGAGTGATTTGGGCTTCATATCCTTTCTTCCATGCCTGATTGACATGCTCAAAATAGTGACCCAATGATGGCTGCAATGCCACAGGAGGTGATCTGGATAAAATTGGTGAGGTTCACAAAACAAAAGTTTAAGTATCAACGACCAAGTAGATGTACCAAAGAAGTACTATAACTTACTGATGTGGCGTTGACAGTGTTAGTATAGTTTCAACAGCTAATTTCTTCAAGTGAGGGTGGATGATAGCGGCTCTGGCAACAAAACCACCCATGGAATGACCAACCAATATCACACTCTTTGGCAACTTACTGGATGCTGCAGCACCTTCCCTTTCTCGGGCATTGCGAGATTCTTTGTATTGATCTAAAATCTGCAAGCACAACCAAACATTTACCAATCACAAATATCAAAGTGCAAAAAGAAATTCCATGCAGCAGCATATCAAAAAAATTTCAAGGTTGAACAAGTTAAAGAGAAATAAATAGACATGTGATAAAGGATTATATGAAGTTACATAGAACATGAACAAAAGGAAGATTATGAACAGATGGAACTTAACAATTTTGTGTGATAAAGGAGTCCTAATGTCGTATTTACAATCTTCAAAAGCAAAAGGCTTAAATAAGATTAAATATCCAGAATACTAGTTAAGCCTTATTCTAAGCAACTCTAGAAACAAGAAATGTCTTCATGAGTACATACAATGGCACCTCCATGATTGAAATCTCATGCCAAAATAAAAGGTAGGTTCAATCATAAAGCTATCTTCCATGTCATATGTATCAAATTTCTAGGTTCAAGCTATTCCATATCGGTCAACATTGCAGACACTGTTTAGAGCTCATGATTCAGAACACAATAAAGAATTACCCTGTGGATAGCATATACAACATATTCTGTGTGCTCTTCAAGTATTCGGCCATCCATTGCAGAATGTTCACCTTCAAGGTCGACAGCAAACCAGTCCAGCCTACTAGCGTATTGATTGGGTAATTGAAAATCAGCAATATCCGTAGTTGCTCCTCCCTCCTCAGCGGTTAGAAAAGCCTCGAGGTAATATGACTGCTCAAGGGGGCCTCCTTGATATGCCCTATCAGACTCTGCTGCCAATGATCTTACCTATAGAAGAATCCAAGACAAGTTATTAACAAGTATATGTATGTGCTATGAACAATGAGATTACTCCACAAATTCAAAAGCTCAATTGAAAAGGATGCTTGCTTCAACTAAACAGTTATGCAGTTAACAATATATTCCAAATCACCCCAAAAGTTCTTCTCATTCATAGGAGTGGAACTGTGTCTGATTTACAAATACGACATTTTTCTGGCAATTCTAATAAATATTAAGTACTAATCCCATGTCTCCCGAATTTTATCCCCAAATAGTAAAGGACCAGATAAAAAAAATGAGATCAGATATTTTCTAAGTTGTTATTTCAACCATAAACTACAACAAGATCAGAAAGTTTTATTCAGAAGGGGATCATGGTAAGGTCACGTATATAAGAGATTCAACTTAACAAATGCAAAAGGCCAACTCAAATTCCTTCATGCGTCACTTTTTTTTGTAATACAAGGAAAGCAAAGTTACTTTCTTTATCTTTCTTGCTATACAACTTGCATTGAACTAGTTCACTAGCTAAAGCATGCACTGAATTCTCAATGACTAGCAATTAATTTCCAGATACAAACAAATAAATTCAACAAAACACAGTAAAAAAAGGTCAAGGAAGACCTTGCCTGCTTGTAGCTACCGCCGTTTCCGGGAATAAAAAGCACCGGAACGCCGTTAAGTCCCTTCACATGCTCCTTAAAATTGATCTTCTTCCATCCTTCGTGGTACAAATACAGCCCGTACTTCCCCGGTGCCGACGTCGAGCCGCCGTCGCCAGTCGTAGAAATCGGAATGTACGTAGGGTACATGTAGGTCATAACGCAACCGTTGGAGATCGGTTTCAACAGTCCATACAAAGCAAGAAGGCCAATCCATAGAGTTAGTAGGATAAGAATCGCTACTCGAAATTTCGCTCTCAACCCTTGCATTGTCAGAATTAGGGCTTAGGAGCGAGGGATCTTAGCTTTAAGTAACTTCTTTGAAGCAAATGATATGAGAATAAAAAGTAACGGCGAAGTGAAGCAATCAGGAATTCAATCCGATGCGAGTAGGAGTGAGAGTGAACCTGACCGGATATGCATCGGCGAGTCGCCGGCAAGGGCGACTGGATCGAAGTAGAGTGAAGCAGATGTAGATCAGACGAATCAGCTGCGGTCAGGTATATTGAAAAGTTTCTGATCCTGGTCAAGAAATGGGAATCGAGCTAAATTTTCAAGAATTAGATCCTACGATTGTTAGGAACACAGCTAATAAACTTGAAGGGTTGACAACTTTTAAATTATAATAAATAAATAAATATAGAAAAAATTATAGTAAACCTAATAACTTAAGGAAAATTAAATTTAAAAATTATAAATATTGGTGTGATTTTAAATTATAAAATTATGGAAACAACTAAATCTTAATATTTTAGCACTACTTACTTCAGCATCAATTAGTGATTAGCAAGTTATTAGTGTTATATTTTCCGTACCAACTCTCTACTTATTTCAGCATCAATTGGTGATTAGGAAGTTATTAATTGGTTTGAATTATCATGGTGTGGTAAGTAACGTGTTGGTGTTATATTTTCCGTATCATTGAGAAATGTCGTTTTTACATCTATCTGATGTAACTAAAGATCAAAATGAGCTATTAATGTCATGATTATACGAAGAGAATCTTTCTTAGATGTAAGAAAAAATGTCTCCGTGTAGTCGATTTTTTTCCTTTGAGTAAACCCTTTGGTAACAAGTTTTACTTTATGTCTTTCAATGTTGTCTCGTGAGTCTTTCTTTGTCTTAAATACCCATCTACATCCAATGATTTTTACACCATTTGACTCAACGAGATCTCAGACTTGATTAAATGTCATAGAATTCATCTCATCCTTCATAGCATTGTATCACAAGTTTAATTCCTTAAAACTCATGGCTTGTGAAAACGTTTCATGGTCATTTTCGGCTCTAATGTTGTAATCTGACTCTTGTAGATATACTATATAATCATTAGGTATTGCTGACCTTCTAACCCTAGTAGATCACTTCAATGTTGTATCATCATCCTCATAAGAAACTTGTTGCTCAACCTGTTGTTCAACTGATTGCTCAACAATTTCTGGTTGTTCCTTATTTACAACTTGATCTATTGGATTGCTATCAACAGCTTATGGAACTTTAATAACTAGTTGTCCAACACCCTTTTCAACTTAAGGGGTATGAATGACAATCAATCAATCACTTGAACTAGATGGTTGAGCTTCATAATGACCTTTCAAAAACTATGTCTTGAAAATGACTACTCCTACTGATCAAGTCATTCTCAAGAAACTTTACATTTCTTGATTCCATAATTCTAGTGCTGTGAGATGGACAATAGAATCTATACCCCTTAGACCTTTCAGCAGGGTCATTCCTATCGTTTTAGAGGCCCCGGGCGAAATAAAAAAAAAGGTCCCAATAAATTGAAAATATACTTAAGTTTACATGTTTGTATGAAATATAAATTACTCAATTCATAAGTCTAAATACTCAACCAAATATTAAATGATCATAATATCAACTAATAATGTAACACCCAAATACCCCCTGAGAGGATACATGGATGCCACCCAAAACAGAACAGACAAAACCAAACATCAT
>JANTNU010000008.1:9554569-9571826 GCA_024752395.1 Erythroxylum havanense | reverse complement strand
AATGACAAAACTATCCTTCCATTGTTTGTTAAATCTTTTGTTATTGCCTTGTTGCTCATATTAGTCCTCCTTTTATCATTACTAATCAAATTAAAGAATAAAATGGTATGAACATTAAGAAGCAGAAATAATGTGCGATCTCGTATCAGTTAGAAAGGAGAACGAAATACACCTTATAAGGTTATGGATACTTCTTCCTCACAAAGGTATTTTTTGGATGCAAGAAGAGCAAAACTGTGAAGGCCTTGACTCGATGAACAACCCAAAGCAGACAATATTTGTGGACGGGTGGACTGGGCTATTACAAATGACAGGACACTTGAGAATAGAATGAAAAGTGACATTGTTGTCATGTTCTTATATCTAGCCTCATATAAATTAATAAATAAAAGCTTATTGGTGTACGTATCTTATGCGCCAATAAGGTAAAATTGAAAGGAAAAAAGAAGAAAGGTTATTGTAGTCCCTACATATTTCCAAAATGTTATGGATGTCAATGTATGGTTTTGTTGTAGGATTTTTGAAAGTTGATGACAAGGCCTCAGTGCTAGTTATGGTGGATGATTTAACCAAACATGTAGTAGCCAACATTACTCTAGCAATTTGTTATGCATAAAGTTTTTATTCAGATGTTTCACTGATATGTTGTAAAACACTTTTGCCTTTTAGTAGATATTGTGAGTGATTAGGATGCTCGATTTATTATACAATTTTAGACATTTTTGTTTAATATGATGAGAGTTGAATTGAAATTTATATTACCAGTCACCCAAAAATAGATAAACAAATTTAAAAAAATAACGATCTATTAAAAGACTAGCTAAGGCACTGTGTGAGTGCCAGCCAACGAAATTTGTCAGAGATACATGGTAGTGCCTAATTTGGATATAATTTACAATGATCATCCTCCCTATAGAATAGTCTATTTAAGTTCATTATAAGCCAACAATCCCTTGCTCTATCAAAGGTGGAAAAGCAAAATTTGAGAGATAAGTGTCATGCTACATATATCTTTGAGAGATCTTTTGACGCATGTACTCAAGAGTGTTAATTTAGTGTTGTAATTCTCTTGTGTAATAAAAAAAAATATCGAAGATCAGTGGATTTCACCATTGAAGATAAAGTTCTACTAAAACTTACATAAAAAATACGAAAGCATATCAGTAAAAAAAAAAAAAACAACTCATATAAGGACTGATACCCAATTATGATGTTCCTTTTGAACTTATAAAGAAAATTCGATGATGTTATTACCACCTAAAAGTGGAAGAAAGGTTAATTCATTATACTTTTTACGTTAGCTTTTTGCATAATTTTCATAAATATACTAAAGAACCATAGAAGATCAAGCCTAAACGTGCCATTTCAATGGTGCAAAAATAATTTGAAATGACATGGCCAGATTCCTTGATCATCCGTTATTGGGACTATATAAGAAAAATCATTAGACATAGTTTCTCATGCAATAGAAAAGAAGGACACATCAAATGCAACATAAGAGAAAGATAATTCCCTTTGGCAATTTATAGACAAGATTAAGATGTATTTCGAGAAATCCCTTTCCATAAATCCCTTTCCATAAACCCCTTTACACAAGCCATATTGGTTTTAGCGACCAACTTCCTTTTTATCGTCCCCAAAACAAGCATATTTGTTTATTTGTTACTATGCACGTGAAAGCAGTACTACTCAGTCAAATTTTCCCTCTTCTCATCAGTCATCATCGACAGGAATCATACCTGTAGATGTTCCAATGGATTACTTGTGACGATGCCAAAAATTCTTAGACTAAAATTGTTCAAGTAGTTCCTAAAATATATCATTAATAATCAAATTCTTCTTTAGGTCAAAAGAGATGATCGATTGTCAAATAAAAACTATTTTATACAACACAATAACCCAAAATGTCACATTCAAAAAATTTATACAATCAAATAATTTTACTTAATTAATATGTTGACCCCAACTAAGCCTCCACTCTATCAGTCCTATACACTAGGGTTATCAGCAATAACTCAATCTCTAAAAAAAAATAATGTCAAAAGATGAGTTGTCTACTCAGTAAGGATAACCGATCATACTCTTAAAACCAATAACTCAATAAATAATTATAAAAATTATTCAAAAGATTAAAACATACATATAATACAAATCCACACAACATTACTCAGTATAATCCAAATAATTAATAACATCGCAAAAATTTTACCAAATAATGATTAACACAAATGTTAATATACAATTGTCATTTATGATTTATCTCATACTTAACCGAATTGAATAACTCTGTTTGATCTAGTAGGCTTACATTCAATAGGTTGTTGGCTGATCTTTACTCATTAATAGTCTCTCGCCAAATGGAATTATAATTAAACATATCAATATCGACATAGGATACCTCAATTTCTTAATCTCTTTTAGTATCCCGGTACAAGTCCAATACCTAATTATTGACATGGGATATCCTTAAGACTCAAGATATTCCGGTACCACTCCAGTATATATCCATCAGCAAAGGACATCCCCAGGACTGAAGATGCTCCCATATTTGCTCCATGGACAAATACCTAGCTAACCTTGCTCATCTTTAAACAACCTATCAATCTATGACCATCAACTATAGTTTATCCTAGGCAAGCTAGTGATTCTCTACCAACTATTCACAATATATTATCAACCAATCTTTATTTAATTACATATTTTTGCCGAATTAACAATCAATATACCTCAATATACATAACAAAATATAACCACGAAACACCTTGTAATTTATGTATGAAACCATTGATCCTTAATTTAATTAATGATTAATTCAAAATATAATTTATTAATAACAAAATGATACTATATTTTAAGAATAAAGTCCAAGGTTATCATTACTTAGATTCAGACTCAATTAATTTATAGTCTAATTTACTCCTTAATAGCACCGTTGGATCTAGACATTACAAAATTATATTAAATTATTTTATAAAAAATTTCAACTCAAATACATTTAATAATCCAACATTATTCTTTTTTAATTTATTCTTAATTATAAAAATAGTATACTTACTAACCTAACCATCATAATTACTAAAATACACTTAACTCATTAAAAGTCCTATTTTACTCTTATCCATTTCAATTAATACCAAAAATTTCCTTCTTGGAAGTAAATTTTATATCTACCCTTCACCATTTGCATTTCCTATCTTGCCCCTTCATATAACTTAAATTTTCAAAAGATTTCATCTTCTTCACCCTCTCCTCTTCTCCTCTCCTCTCCCCTCCTCTTTTTCTATCATTTTTCAGCCATATTTTTTCCATTTTTATCTCTTCATACAGCTATAATTATTGTCTCAAACAATCATAACAGGCAGCCAACTATAAATTAGTATAGGATGATCAAAAATCACAAAAAGAAACATAAAATGGCAGCTGAAAATTTACTTTAAGTGTTAAGGAATTTTGGAATTGTTAACCTCTACAACTTCCTCCAAATTTTCTACAAACAAGCACAACTAGAGAATCCATAAGAGAATGGTCACCTGAAGGAGAAAGAGAGTATTTTAGACACATTTAGAAATGAAGAGAAAGATGAAGAAAGAAGGTGATTTTCGTTAGTCTATTTCTATTTTTCCAGTTGCTGTGTTTTTTTATAGGTATTTAATAGAATATGGACTAGGCTGTAAATTTTATGATGGGCTTTACATTACTAATCCTAAAAGAAAAAGGTATAGTCGAGGCTTGGGGACCATATGTTCGTAACAGACTCCAACCACTCCCCGTTTTTTTGGATTTTACTTAGATGGGGTCATGCAAAACGCCCCAAAAACAACAATAACAGTGAGTTCAATACCAACTTTGATGCTCCTTGACAACACAGAGACTCCCAGATGACTCACCTTCAAGCCTTATACCAAAAAAACCTAACATGAAGGTTGAAAGAATGGAAGAGAGAGTGCAGAGAAAATAATAGAGATGCTCACATACAGAATCCCACAATTTCTACATCTGCTTGTGAAATATTATTTATAATGAAATGAATAATATATAGGAAAAGAAAAAGATAAATGAAGAGCCTCGTATTATCCAAAAACACTTTAGTTTGCAGTTACTCAGTTTGTAGCTTTCCGTTTTACTAAAACTTGGCCATAAAAGAAGGAAAAAGAGCATAGTCATGAACAGCATCGGCTTTGTTGTCTAACTGAGCTCCAGAATCAAAGATTAAGAAACCTAAAGGACAAGAATCAATTGGGATTAACAATCCAACCTCCACCATTTCCAGCATATTACCATATTGACCTGTTTCAGGATTAAATTTCGATAACTATATTCTAAATATATATTTTCTAGTTAT
This sequence comes from Erythroxylum havanense, assembly GCA_024752395.1. NCBI lineage: Eukaryota > Viridiplantae > Streptophyta > Magnoliopsida > Malpighiales > Erythroxylaceae > Erythroxylum > Erythroxylum havanense. Next base: position 9,567,484 of record JANTNU010000008.1, on the reverse strand, counting down.
AATAATATCTTTTTCTTTTCTGCAATTTAAGCGTTCTTCTATACTCATTCACTAGTTAATTTAAACGTTGGAGTGCTTAGGATATAGATTTAATATCTAATTTGAGTGTCAATATGTTCATATATACAAGAAAAAGTGTCCCAAGGAACTTATTATGAATATTTGTTTTATGCTTATATTGATTATGAAAATGAATAGCGTTGTGTTTATGAACATATTTTCCTTTTTAAGTCGAGCCGACTTCAAATTTAAGGCATGTTTTAAGGATCATACTCGTACACTGAAAACTGACTGAAAAATACTACAGCTGAGTCAAGCTCATTTGGCACTCTTGTAAAGATTCAAACATTTTTCATAAACTCGTACAGTAGTGAATTGTTTGTCCACATATTGGCGAATGAAATTGATTAAGGAGCAGATGCAGCCATCTCACATGCAATATTGCAATCGATTATACAGTTGACCGACTCTACTCATTAGAACCGACACTTCAACATATATCGTACGTTTTCTACTGATCATTAAAAGTTAGTCTCGAGTTTTTTATGCACAAAGCTGCCCCGACACTTGTTTTGTAACCCTACTGTTTTCTCCCTTTAAAAAAAAAAAAAAAAAACCTGTCCCCCACACCACAAAGGAAGGAACTTAACTTCTTCTTTTCGATGTTGCAGTAAAGGTGTGGCATTAGGGTGAATTGGCGATGTTTTATTATCTAGGAGTAGGAGTAGTTGAACTGTTGAACTCGAGGTTCTAGCCCTAAATTAGCTTCCCCCCACTTTTATTAGTTTGTGCCTCGTAACTGATCCATTGGTTGCAATTTGATTTATAACATTATTATTCAAATTAATAAAAACATTTTTTTATCTTTATGTATTATGTTAATTATATTTAATGCTTTAATACTAAAGGTAAAATCTCTGGAATGATTGCTATGTAATTAAAATTATGATGAGATTATACTTATATTTATGTATTATTTTCAAATTGTTCATGATTATAATTTTATCAAGATAAGATATTGATGAAATGATGAAATTAACACACCTTATGTTTCTTTCTTATGAAGAAAATAATTGATCTTATAAATTAAAATATAAAGATGTTTAAAAATATGTGGGTGCTTATTAGAGAATAAGTTTACTGAACTAACCCAACTATGAGAACCTAAACTGGAATATTACTTAATGGGTTGGGAAAATTAAACTTTTGTAAAAAAATTTCAGTTATACGTTGTCGTTATCAAATTCAACTCGGCCATGTTTTAAAAAAACCAAACGACATTAGAAAAACAAAACTGCACGAAACTCCCAAATGATAAGATATATGTATGCGGCTTACGATTGCGGGAATCGAGGGATATTTTCCTCTGGGCGGTATCACTATCAATCACATCCATCCTATAGCGAGAAAGAATATGATTGGATACAAAAACGTAGACACTATATCCATATTTTATCTAATTAGAATATTAGATGACGAAAAAAATAAATTATACATCAAAATTATGCATGGACAAATTAAGTCAAACTACTTTGATATTTTTGATATTTGGGTAATTATGACATATTGCTAGACGTCAATCTTGATCTATCATTATAAATTGTTTAATTAGAGAATTAAAGATAAATTCAAACAAGCTTTAATTTATATAATTCTAATTATGAATTATATTTATAATTTACAACCAGTGTCAATTTGTTAGAAATTTAATGGGTTACACATAAAGAATAGTTTAAAGGTCAAAATTTAATTTCAATTAAGTTGAATTTAATTATAAAGTTTGAGAAATTTTAGGAGTCAAATATGAGATATTTGATTTTATTAAAATTAAATTAATTATGATTAGAGTTTGATTTTAGTTATAATTGAAATATTTATTTTTAATAGAAATTAAAAAACTTTGATGTTTTTTTCTATAAATAGGAATAAGGATAAGAGAGCCCTACTTATTCCTATTAAAAGTTGAGTGACTACTATGTAAATACCATTAGAAACTAGACACATGAACAACTCGTTGTTGACACATTAAAAAGGTTTCGAAAAGGTTTCAATAGGAAAATCAAATAACGTAAGATTTTATATTTTATGATTCGAGTTTAGTTTTTTCAAGTTATTCAATTTTTAGGATATGATTGAAAATAGTTGAATTTTATATTTTCACTGTGCTTGTGATTCGATCACGATCGGTTTCCAACAATTTTAACTTTGAAAACCCTTTAATAGGATAAGAGACATGATCATTCTAAATAAAAGTTTAATAAAATAATTCAATTAAGGTCTTATTACAAAATTAGATTTATACCAATGATTAAAGAACTCAACTGATTCAATCAGTTCAACTGTAAAAACTAATATTTTAAAAATTAGACGGAAAGTTAAAAATTTGAAATATTATTGAAAGAAATTGTCCCTACTCATAAAAAATCTAAAATTTAATTAAAAATAAATTGTTAAATAAAAAATTTATTTGTTTTAGTTTATAAAAACTTATTAATTTACAAAAATTGATCAATTAATTAATAAATTGATCATTTTTTAACAATAAGAGTTATTAATGTAAATCAAACCGAAAAGTTGATTAGTTCAAGGTTTTTACCAATGATTAAAAAACCGAACCGATTCAATCAGTTCATCCGTCAAAATCTTAAATTGTTCAATTTTTCGGTTTGATTTTTTAACTTTATATCTTGATGTTAAAAACATATCAATTTATCAATTATTTAATTATTTTTCATAAATTGATGAATTCTTATAAGCTAAAATAAATTATTTAATATTTATTTGACAATATCTTTTTTCAATTAAATTTCAAAATTTTTTAATGGATAAGGACAATATCTTTCAAACATATTTTGAATTTTTTAATTTAATTTAATCTTTAGTCAATTTTATGACTGTTTAATACTAGTTGAATATTTTAAACTTTAAAACTCTTGTGTTACGGTTTTAACTTCTAATATATTTTTAAAACATTGATTTATATTTACGTGATTAAATATAATTTATCGAAGTTGAATTATACTTATATAATACTGGAGTGTGCATTTCCTAATGCTTTCCAAGTGGAGAAGCTTCTAAAACCTAGCTGTAACTATAGCTGGAGTACGAGGAGAACTCTTAAATAATAAAGGCCTTTAGTTTTTCTTTTAATTTTTATTTGTTATTTTAAATTTTGTTAGTAAAATTTATTCGGTTGAATCTTTTTTTTATTTGTTTTAATATACGAAAATAAAATTATTTTTAATTCTCTATTTCATCTTTTGTCGTAATCTGATTATAATATTGAGTAAATAAATTCTAATAAGTAAATAATTGAATTTAGAATCATCATAATATAATTTAATTATTCTATATATTTTTTTAAATTTTAAAATAAAAATTTAATGCTAAATAAGTAAATAATTGATTTTAGAATTATGATTAATATAATTTAATTCATCTATTTATTTTATATTAAATTCTAAATGAAAATATTTTGAAAGAAAAATTTTTAAAATTATGATAATATTTATTATATATTAAATTTTACATATAGTAACTTTATTTTAAATAGTGAATATCATTTGTAAATAAAATGATCAATTGATTACCAATATTTATTGAAAATATTATGGAATAAGTTAAAATAAAATTAATTAATCAATTCATAAAATTACGTTATTTATATTTTTATTGAATAATGTATTTTTTAATAAATAAAAGTTTACAAAAGTTAATATTAATAATTAAATATATGCTTTTTAAAAGTCACAACAAAATATCCATAATAAAATATTCTGCTATTTATTAATCGATTGGCTAGCTCAAGGCAGTGTAGTTAGAGAGATAAGGGAATGTCAAATAGCGCCACGTATAAAAGCTTTCGGGATCTGATTGGTCTGTGGCATCCCCGAAAAAGGTATAAGCAGTATAGTGGGGTCAAATTAACAGAATGAACCATTCAGAGAAAGCGATGTGTCGTGTACACATGGGCTCGACTTTGACAGCCGTGTGTCTGTTCAACGAAGTCTAGAAAGGAGGTTTCGGCAGGGCTAGACTAGATTCGATAAAGTGAACACGTGGTACTTTCTTATTAAGCTCATACCAAACACTCGTACTTCCATTATATTCCTCCACTTAGCTGTCCGCGTTCGTGCACACACCCATCAATAGACTATTGATACGCCTGCGTTTGTGTCTCCACGGGAGGAGATGAGAGAGTGAGACGTGGAGGCGGCAAGACTGTGGAGCAAGGGACGCGTGGGTGGTTTGATGATGGAGTGAATCTTGTAGGTAAGATACGTGTCGTCTCCATGTTTAGCTTTATGCCACGTACACCTTCTACCACCTTTGTCTTACAAAAACAAAATCTTACAACGCGCTTTTTTGTCGAGTCCAGGAATTAAATGTTTCCAGTTTCAATAAGAAATGTTCGGATGCTCTTAATTCACTCATTAACTCATGTTCAATATTGTGTTCAATAAATTTCAGTCATTTATTTATATAGTTCATCTAACTTTTAACCCTCTACTCCAACGAACGGTGCGAAAAAGATAACTAATCAATGTCTCCCTAAAATTTTCATAAGATTATATATGTAGATCACTCCACCTTTTTCTTTTTTCCTTATTTATATCAATATAACATAGGTGAACTTATTTAACAATCAAATGTGCAAGAAACTAGAAGTGTCTACAACGCCAAGCAACAAGTAAAATATAAATAGACTTAATTAGAATGAATAAGAAGACAAAGCTAGCTTTTATATATACACATGTATAAACAAGACCATGTTGAAACTCAACATATATATGAAAGGCAAGAAAATGACAGCATTTTTCAACTTTAAAAGTTTCGGGTCGTACCTGTTAATTAGCTCATTCGTCGTAAGTAACTATAAAATACCCCAGAAGTCCTAAAAACGTATATATAAATATGTGCAACCAAGTAATTCCCATTCTCAAACTTTACCCTTCCAAATTAACAAACATGCCTTCCATGTAGTATACGTAATTATCTTAGGTACATACATCCAAAGGTTTGCACATGATGATAATACAAGTTTCTCAAAGCCACTGATCCTAAATTATCCATGCGTATCAATGAAGATAACAGCAGTGATTAGGCATGCGGACAGGTTATCGTCCCTTGACTGGAAAAGCTTCTCCTTAGTCCTTCCCAGCACATACGTATGCCTTTCCTTTGTCTCAGCTATCCTCATTCTCACAAATATTATTACCATAAGTAATTTAACAAAGTCCTATCTAGATATAGAACTGTTCATTACCCAACATCTGATTCTCTTCATTTCTTCATTCCCAGCCCAGCCATTGATCTGACTACCCAACTGCATTATAAGTACGAAGAAGGCAAGTTTCAGGGGTTATATCTATATCTAAAAAGCTTAAGCTTATATATATACCTGTGGAGTTGAATACTACGCTTTTTAATCTCATCAAATACCCAAACCTAGAGCAGCTCTGACGTCAAGCCTCCAAGCCAGCCCTCCAAACTCCATTCTCCACACGTCACATGGAACCATAAGCGTTGACCACTTGTCCTTCTGCAAACTCACCCAACACGTAAAAGTTGATGACCACGACAGAGATGGTGCTAATTTCTCTTTTATTACCAACCCAACTCTGATCTCCGGAGACGGCGACGCCTCATCCTTCATATCGTAGGTACTTCCCACCATCATATTCTTGTAGGCTTCGTTAATCCATCGCACAGCGTTTGATCCATCCGATATGAAACCAGGACACGTGTCTGTTTCCAGATTCCTTATTCTCTCAAGGTCCGTACACCGCAGACTTGCAACGCTATCCATGCACGGGTCTGTCACGTACTCCACCGTTACCGTCATCTCCAACACCCTCTTCTCAACCGACGTCATCTTCGGATCTGACGCCACAAACCCACCAACTACTTCTTTCATGAAGTCGAATAATATCGGCGGATCTTTGGAGACTGTACCCTCGACGACGGTAGTTCCAGTGTCTGACGGAGATCCCTGGGTTGGATGATCTGTTTTATCACGAAACAACTCAAGTGTCAGAATCTTCTTGCTTTGATCATCTTCTTTCATTTCTTCGCGATCTGACGATGGTGCTGCCATCTTTTTCCTTCTCTTGTATTGTTCATTATTCTTCTTTACTCTAACGTACTTTCTCTTTACTCTTCCCCTAGAAAGGAGACTGTTCTTATTCTCTGGGTTCCGGACGGTGGAGTTGGGATCTCCAGTGGCTGGCTTTGGCGCAATCGGCCGGAATCCGAGCATTATTCGGTTGATTATCGTCTTATCTTGCCCATGGTGAGCCGTACATGTTAGCACGGGCCACGTTTCTCTGCCGTCCATCTCCTAAGTCCTTCCTACCTAGACATCTGTCCCCTTGACGCTCTCTCTTTCTGGTTCCCAGATTGTTCTGGAGTTCAGGCGATAACGATATCATCATTTACGGTGGTTAGGTGTATAAGCAACACGTGTCTAGGGCTACACTTACAACAATAGATGCACCTAATTGGTTAAATTTGGGTCCTACCAATTGCATATATAAATAAATACTCATAGACCGCATAAGTTTTTTAAGAAACATACGTGTTTTACGGTAAAATAAAAAAATATTTTTATAATAAATATGACTTTTTTAGTAGTCAATTTATAACTTTTTAAAAACTTAAATTTGAAGCTTCTCAGTCTCGTAAATAGTTTTTTCAAACAGATTCTTATTTTTTAGTCTCCTTTTATTTTGTATGTTTTACTCATAATTCTTACAATATTTACAAACATCTTTCTGTTTATTATGTATTTAATTATTTACTCAACTTGAATATTTATTTTAGAATTTATATAACATTATTTAATTTTTTTTATGTTTTAACATTTATTTTTGATATTAATTTACTTATGTTATAATCTATATAAAATAATTTGTTAAATATATTTTTATTTATGTTTCATATAGTTTAAAAATATATAATAATTAATATATCGTGCTTTGTATATTGTTTAATATACTTTAAATAATATTTACATACATAAATAATTTTTATTATAAAATAAAATATAGTTAAAATTAAAAAATACTTTTTATTTTTATGTTGTCAAATAGTCTATTGTATAAAATTCTTTCAAATAATTTCTTTTTTAAATGACAACCAAACAGACAATTGGCTTTTTATAAAAGTTTTTCTTAAAAAAAATCTACAAAAAAAAGTTCTATTGATAAAAATTTTACTAGTATAAGCCTAATTAAACAGAGGCTAAGAATGGAACAAAAGATATTAATCCATATTATAAACATTAAAAAAGTTATTAAAAAACTATTTATCTGTACGAGGCCGATGTTACTTGGATAATTCTTATACGTATTCTATTTTATGATTTTTAAGTATTATTATATAAAATTTAAAAATTATCAAATATTTACTATAATTATTTTTAATTTTTAAAAATCAAATATTGATTATAATTAAAATTTTTAAAAGAAAATATTATGTTCAAGTCAAAGAATAAAAGGTAAGAAAGGATATTGTATTCACTTTTCCCGTACATAACTATTTGCATGTCAACCAAATGTCATATAAAAGTCAAGGTTATTGGATATGCAAGTTTTCAATTAATGTGAACAATATTAATAATAAATAATGTAAAAAGGCCTTTTTAAATAAATAGTATGTACAAAAGATGGTTCAAAAAATTTAAGGAAATTAGCAAAAAATTAGTTAAATTACAAGACAAATAAAAATGATGGGAGCAATAAAGGTTTGGAAAATAACTGTACTTACGAATAATGACACTATTTTGTTTAAATTTGCTGTTGGTAGTAATTTGAATGAGATACTGAAAATGAGACCTTGGCATATAGATGGTCAAATGTTTATTTAGAAGTGAAAACTTGGGATAACATTTGAAAGAGAATATGTGAAAGTTTTCCCTATGTGGGTGCAATTTCGTAATTTGACATTAGAATTTTGAACAATTGAAGGATTTGTTTAGCAAGCTCTTTTGGTAAACTTCTCTGTATGGATGCTCAGAAATCCCAAATGGAGCAAATTAGGTATGCAAAAATATGTGTAGAGGTCAAAAGGAATGTTATACGACCTGATCGTTTGTTAATTCTCAAGCTGAAAGAAACAGGGGAGATTGAAAATTTTGAAATTAAGGTGACATATTCTTGAAAGCCTCATAATTCAACCAAAAAATGGATTCCTATACGAAAACTTTTTTAAACTGGATGGCAAGATGAATTATTGGGAGTTGAATCTTCTTCAGTGGTTAATGATGAATGTAGCACCCCACTTCTATCAGACATTTATGCCCATACATCCTTCAGACATTCGAACACATGCCCGATAGAAGTAGTGCTTTAGAGCAGTCACATTCACTTTTCATGACATCATCATTAAAACATAAATATCACAACATTTAGAAACTCAATTCCTTATTTTCATTTCATAAAACCGAATATACATTGTAGCATACATACTTAATCCTTATATACAATATCAAAGAACTATCAGAGTCTACAGCTTTATTACAAATATGCTACATGATATATGAATGGAGAACTATACAAAATTCTATCTAAATCTTTCAGTCTCAACTGACCAACCTTCGAGACATTTCCTCTATCTAAAAGTAGTACTAGATCTCTTTTAAGTTGTCTTAGAAGTTAAACCCGCTCTCTTGTACCTGCAAAGTCAACGTTGCAATTTTGATAAGTTTTGTGAATTCAGTGAACTACCCATCATCGATTCTCACTTATAACACATAACATATACAGTTCATGTTTCAAGTTCACAAGCAATTTATGTCATCGTATAATGCACATCTTTCACCAATTATCAAATAGCACTATATAACAGTTGGTTCACTTATTCACCTTTTACATTCATAACGGTTCATACAATTCAATTCAATCATTCCTATAATGCATATCAATTTGTATGTGCAATGTTCATGAGACTCAACTTTCATTTATTACTTTGTTGTGATCAATTGCCTTTTTCACTATCTTGTATTTATTGTGGATATCAGCTCATTAATAATTGTCATTTATCTGTTAGGATTACATGACTCATTATACATAGGGAGCCAAAGGCTCTTACCACATTTTGAGCTTTAATTTTTTTTCACTAGCGATTTCGGTCGCAACTGCCTTTGTGTTATCATGCATTCATGTAGTAAAATGTATCATATGTATTCAATCCTTTACTTGTGCTCAATTTTTTTTCGCATTCACATTCACATTCACTATCGAATTTTGGTCCGGAATTCAACAATTAAGTTGAGTATCACATATTCTGTCAAATTCACATACAATGAGCACTTCCAATATATTATTCATGCATCAAACGCCTCGGATATTCAATGTCCGGTATCAACATATTCACATCACATAATAATTCAATTCAAAATTTAAACAAAACAATAAATCAATGTGAAACCATCTAAGTTACTCATACTATACTCCAGATAGCTATTAACTCGATGTCCTAACAATGTCTGGATGTTGTCGCTTAATTACTCTTTTATATCATGCAATATATATACATTTATACATTACTAATTTGCACATTTTTTTATGAATACTCAATCATATACATATGTATATATGATATGTATAATGCATGCTTAATGACAATCTCGGGTATATGCCCTTAATTTATATCTTATGATTATTCATACTTTATAACTCATGTATGTCTAAATTAAACTTAGGTTTACACATCATTTGTACAAGATTATTCTAAGTTCATCATTCAATCATTTACTAAGATCATTCATGCATTAAAAGATCACAAAACATCCAATTTAATAGGTCATTTTCTTAAGCTAACTAATGTCTCTTAAAATCCAAGCCATTTGTCTCCAAATCTCCAAACCACTTGTCACCCAATTTTCTATGCCACTTGTCAATATTTCTATAACCATTTGTCACTTATTTCTATTACCATTTATCAATTGTCTTACCACTTGGTATTTTTTTAGTCCAAAATTTTTCAAAATTTTCTAAAGTTCTCTAAAATTTCTATATCAATAATTTTACTCACCAAATCAATTTTCAAGGCATATAATATCCACAATTCACATAAATCAATTAAGACCAACTATACTCGATAAATGTCAAATAAGTGTATGTACAATCATTGTAATGTATGCTATTATCAAATTCATGTGTGTATGTATGCTAAATGATGCACGAGTATGAAATGCATGTCTTAGTTTCTTAATATTATCTCTCATATTCAGTATTCTACAATTCTAACCCTTAACATGGAAAAAACGAGATATTATTGAGGTTGTGGATGTACAAATTGTAGCTAATGAGAATCCAGCTAACTCAGTAATAGATACTCAAGATATTGAAAGTGAGAAACCCAATATAGCATCTAGACACACCTCTCGGTTAAAGGAACCTGATAATCAAGAAGATATAACTTCTATCCAAAATTTACAATATGTGGAAGAAGAGCTAGACGTTGAATCTAACTTATTGGATAATGGTCTATCAAATAACCTGCTACTAAGACAACCAGAGAGTGACATACTTATTGAGATAGAAGAAACGTTTCATGGGCGTTCCCCTAATCCCAAAAGAAGATCAGCAACAAAGACAACTAAAAAGAAGAGGTATTCCTCTTAAATGATCATTCTCATATGGATTACAAGAGGGTTAAGTCAATCTGTTCACAATTAGAGATTTCACATATTCATAATAGACTGTTCTTTTTAGATGCTCAATAGAAGACAATTACTAATCGTATAAATCAGTATGGAGTTGGTTGTCCTAACTACTCATTGAAGTCCAACGATGTTCAAGGTTAATCTAGTAAATTGGCTAAGTGTCTTTTTCATTGGGAACAACAAACAACAAACAACAAGCTTTTAGCCAACGTGATTGGATATAATCTATTCATATACTCTATTTTGAGGTTTATGCTTTTGTAGCTAGATTAAGTGACTCATTGTAATGACATTTTTTAGTTCTGCAAGTATTAATACAATTCTTTTTATTTTTTAAAAATAATGAACAATTGTTTATTTTGGAAGTTGATAAAATAAAGAACTTGTGAGTATGCTTTTAGCTTCAAACATAATTATTCAACACACGAATGCATCATAGAGTGAGGGCTGTTTTAGACCGAGAAGCACTAACATAAATAATTATTTCTCTTTGCCTGACAGAACAATTGTAATTTCAAATTTATCCAACCAAAAGGCCGGGACGTGTAATTCATTGCATCGAACTGAGGGGAAGGACAATGGACTTTTGCATTTTGTTGTGTATAAAATGGTGTATGTCGTAAGAATAAAACTATATGATGTTATCGTATCATCTTAATATTGATATGAGTAGAAAACTGGCATTACCTTCCCTCCATATTGATAGATGAAACACACGTGTTCCTTTCCTTTTAACTTGGAATCTCTGTGTCGTGCACTTACCCAGTGATTACTCTTCTGCCACCTTCTCCCTTCCGGCGCGTCACCGTCCATCACTCAATCTTTACTTTTTCTTTTCTTATAACATGTTATCATGAAAAAGTTTTCAGATTTATCAGTGCGGGCAGATTCACTTTTGAGTTTTGATTAATCTTTGAAATAATTAATTATGTGAAACTGAACAGTACGTTGACAGGCGTGAGCGTAGGCGTAGAATGAAGAGATGTCTTTTCTTTAACGGTCTAGTGATGTGACAAAGGTTTGAGGCTCTAGCTCCCATGACTTGGCCGTTTCTCCAATTTCTCTTCACCACCTGTCCATCAAAACAATTATTTGACATACTCGTCTGAAGATCATTAGGCTGTACCACGATTTTAATATATTTTTTATAAACAAGATCTTTAAGTTCCACAAACTTTCCATGTTTGAAATATTTAAATTGCTTATTTTTACTTTTTATTAAATTGATATTTAAAAATTATCTTCAAACTTCTAACATAGAGAGTTCAATACTCAAATCACTTTAAAATTTAAATTTTTTTAATAAAAATTCAAACCAATAATTCACAAAGTGATTTTAAAATTAAATTAATGCTTTTTTTAACACAAAATTATCTTAATTCTTATGTTTATGAATAAGTGATAATGGTGATGAAATGTGATAATATTGACCACGATAACCTTATTATCTCTTACATATTTGGGAGACCTTTCCAGTGAGGGAAGCAAGCAATAATAGTACTAATAATAATGAAATAGTGGATAGCTTGTAAAGGCTTCCTTTTTAGGAATATAAACAGATTTAAAAATATCTTGTTGTGGAGATGAGTGAAGAAGAGACAACTTCTACTAAATATTCAAGAATGAAGAAATCGATCGTGTCAATGTGAGATAAGGCTTGTTCACCTTTTGGTTTCCTGTGCAAAAGTTGTGAAATGTCGAGATAGGACTCACACCTCATTATTACCTTCCGAGCTTAGATTAGATGCTTTGGTGTTTGGTTCTTTGTTTCTAGCGAATTGCATCTTGCTTTGTTCAAGGTCTCATTGACATGCTTTTATTATTCAAGTCTATAAGGGTTTACTGAATTCGTTGCACCCAACATGAACATAATGGGTATTGCCTCTCATAAAAAGGACGAAGCTTTAAACCTGTTTTATGAAATGGATCACCTTTTATGGTTGATAGGTGGTGGCCACCACTTACCACTAATGACTAAGCCTTTTTTTTAGTTGAGCTTATATTAATACAATTTTTTATATATTTTTTAAAAAGAATTTTTTTAAGAAGTTAATTAATTATTTGATTGCCATTTGAAAAGGATATTTTTTGAAAGAAATTTTTTAATGAGCTTTATACAATAGATCGTTTGATGATATAAAAATAAAAATATCTTTAATTTTAATTATATTTTATTTTGTACTAAAAATTATTTATACATATAAATATTTTAAAGTATATTAAACAATATACAAAGCACAATATAT
>JANTNU010000008.1:9539212-9552437 GCA_024752395.1 Erythroxylum havanense | reverse complement strand
ATCTATGAATAATTTAACTCTATTTAATTTTATATTTAAATTATATATAATTAAATTTAAAACATATAAATATTCAAATAAAATTTGATTTAATAATTAAAATATATTTCAAATAAATTTTAATTATAAATAAAATTTGAAACTATTTATTTTATTAAAATAATATAATTTAATTAATAATTTTTTAATAAATATTATATAAAAGATTAACATTGTTCAAGGTTATCAAACAAGATTAATAGGTCTTATTGGTAAATAACTTATAAACCATTTTTGACATATTGAAAGGTTTTTAGTAGTTTGATCATGTCAAATCACTAATAATTATATTTAGTAATAAGTTGATTGAGTTAAAGAGTTGAATTCAATATGTTGATTTTGAAAATGCTCTTATAAGGAGCGTTTTCTGCTAACGACTGAAAAATTAAAGGACCAAAAGATTATTATTTTCAAAAATTATTACAAATTATCCAAAAAGGTAGAGATAGGGATAGTAAATTTATTATTTAAATTTAATATTTTTAATTTTAATTTTTAAAATTGAATTAATATTAAATTTGAGTCATAATATACAAAAAAATATCATTCAATTATATACATCCTCTTTTAACTTTAAAAATAAACATAAAGAAAACTAAAAAAATTGAGTAAATTGCACAAACTGAGCAATATCCAATATAATACTCATATCCTTATAATTTTTTTTTTCATATCTTTGTAAGCCATTTTATACATAAACAAATTAACCTTATCATACATCTTTAAATAACCAACTAATGTTATCCGCATATTAAACTAATTATATTAATCCAGCGTAGTTGACTTTCGCACGGTCATCAGTGCAGTGACTCTGGCAGCTAATTGGGATACTGCATGCAAATTTAGTGAAATGTTAAAATCGACTTTAATTAGATATTATACATCGTATTTAAATCTGCAATTTATGTGTAAACTCTATTAAATATGTCTCCATTGACATTGTTCTCCCTTATTTATACCTTGTAATCTACAAAATAAAGCCAAGATTTTTTGCACAATCTTTGAAGTTATTTTTTCCCGTCCAACCCCTTCTTTAAACCTACCAAGCTAAAAGTATAGACAAACACGGGAAGTTCTTTTCAGGGAATGAAGGAGACATGAAAAGGGAGCTAAAAATACATGAAGCTGACAGCAAAATTGCCACTCAGTTGCACTTCATGATCAAATTACTCCTGCACTATGAAAAGCCGATGCTTTACTGGGCACTATGGTTTTGTGAAAGTAAACAAAGTCCTGTAGAGCTCTGCATGCCTAATACATACACATTTAACTAGTCTTCGGTATTGTTGAAATTCACAACGAAAGGTTCTGCAGTGGCAAAAAGATATCCAACAGGGTAACCAAATCACTAGAATAGAAATTTTAAAAAAATTCATTTGAAGACGATTCCTTCTGTATATGTAGAAGCTTATTTTCTTCCTCAACTTAACAAAACGAGAAAAATGATTACGAAAGAAGGGGTTCTTCCAAGTCAATCCATTACCACTTTTCGGAATCATCACCTTGACATGGCAAAAAGATACATTTTCCGACGAAGCAAAAGCAATTATTGTCAATTTAAGTCTGCTCAGAAGTATTGTTGCTAGTTCACAACATCAACGACTAGCTTTCGAGACTTGAGGACTGACCACCTCATACGTCGGTAATATGCTGCTTGGAGCAATGCCAGTGAAAGTAAAAATATCCACTTGAAACCCATCTGCAGCAGAAAGTACATCATATCTAGCAATATTCTGAATTTAGTGACATGAAAACAAGACATAATTTGAAGCCAAATTTACCAGTTTTCTCTCTTCCATTTCGGGTTCAGCAGCCCAAGTTAAAAATGAAACGACATCCTTTCCCATCTGCACAAAAGGATATACGAAATTCATATTTGTATCTTCAGGAGGGAAATTGTCTATGCTGGCAACTTACTGCCTCTTCTCATCCGTCACAACAAGTACATACAAAAAAGACAAACCTGGGCTTCTGTAGCTGGAGTACCATCTTCATACTCAACAGCACCATCGTTGAGCATCTTAGGCATTGCAATAGCTCCCCCAGGAAAGTAAGGATTGTAATGCAATCCCTCTCGAATCTAAAATACCATTTTAAAGATTCAGTCAAGTTTTGAAAGAGCAATGATGTATAGCTGAAGTGGCTAGAAACACAGGCTCCAACTGCAATATATTTTCTTCCTATTTATGTTGGTTACAACTTTGTTCTGTATTCTTTGAGCTATAAACCGTACTGTTGAAGCATGAGTTTTTCTTGCCAAAGATTGACAGACGAGAACTTTTCGAAAGCACTTGGGACCTCTTAATTATGATATGAACAACTTATCAAACAATAAAATTAAGAGACCCCTCTCCAGGTCCCAAAATCTTTCTTAAAAAAGGTAGAAAAAGCATTCACCAAGCAAAACAAACATCAGAACTAGTTAAAAAATAGGTTGAATCATCACATGGAAGTCATCTTCAATAACAGTCCTGCTATGCTGATAGTAAGGCACCATTCATTACTAACATGGCATAGATTTGAAGGTTTTCTGCGTTATCAATCAGCGACCAGATCAAACATTACAAAAGCCTACATGCAGAACAGATTGAAGAAGGAATTACCGAAACACCAGCTGGAGGGTCACGGTAACCAGTTAGAAGAGCAAACACATAGTTCTGACCATTGTGACGGGCCTGAAAGAAAGAAGAGTATGAGGTTTCTAAAATTCACTATTAAAACTTCCAGAAGTGCATAACAGAGAAGATGGCAGTTACTTTAGTAATCAGACTTAGATCAGGAGGATAGGCCCCTCCATTTGCAAATCTAGCTGCTTGTTCATTAGCATATGGTTGAGGGAAACGATCACTGAGTTTACCAGGACGTGTAAACATCTCACCCTCATCATTAGGCCCATCAACAACCTCAATTTCAGCAGCCATAGCCTTTGTTTCTTCTTCTGTGTATGCAACACCCACCAAATCACGGTATGAAATCAGGGACATAGAGTGACAAGATGCACATACTTGTTGGTAAACTTGGTGTCCACGGCGAACCCTGTCATTGAAAAGGTTAAACTCACCAACTAAAGAACAGGTTACATTTTATGATGAAAAGATGGTAACGATGTCTCATGGACAACTTTTGATATCCTTTATCAACTAGCAAGCACCCTTGTGATCACTTCCTGTGAATCTACAATCACCAACAATGGACATGAATGAAACAAGCACGTGACTCTGGTAATATAGCCTGGAGCGACAAATATTTCCCATCCTAACAATTGTAAAAGAATCAAAGCTCAAGTAGTAAGAAGCATACAGAAGTTCAAAAGTGATGGCATTAACAAAACTTAAAGCAACACAATAGTACATCCTCAACTCTCACTAAATCCATGAGTACTCATGATTAATGGTCTTTCCTTGAACATAACTTTCGAAGGATAAGCAACAGTACTGCAGAAAAAAGATGGACAACTAGGGCTACTTACGAAGCATGGTCATAAGAACTCAGAATGCCTTTATGAGGCCAAGGATAGTTTGGGCACTCTAAGCCATGCTCAGCCTCATCAGCAGACGCTACTGTTGCAAAAACCAGAAACCCAGAAAGACCAGCTCCAGCAAGGGCAAATGCCCTAAGAGACTTCATACCAATAGATCTAGCATCATCATCAACTTTTGTTGAATTGAATAAAGTCAAAGCTGGGCGGGCCTGCAAATAGGATATACAAACTATTAGCAATATTAATTAACTACACCAAAAGGTAACTAAAAAGGTGATTCTGAGAAGCTGCCCATTCAAGATAGAAGGAAGACTAAATGATCTGAAGTATGAAGCACTCTCAAAGAAAAAGGATCATACCATGTGCACAACATTGAACCACAATGCAGGTGATGGAGCATAAGAAATTACACAAGCAACCAAAGAGGCACATTGAACTGAGACTGGAACATGGAACATCAAACTAAATGAAAAGATGGTATGAGTTCTTACAACTGATTGTAAATGCAATTTTCTCCGCAGAAGCTGGTGGATCAGTCCTCCAGCCATTGTACAGTAAGACCCTCTTAACTAGTTTTCTGAAACAATAAAGGTCAGTATCAGTAGCAAGAGCAAATATACAAAATCCACAAAGATACACCCATCTGAGCTTTGGGATGTCAAACCTACCTTTCCAAATTGAGATGTGATATAAAATTAATCTTATAACTCCCATTACCATTATTCACAATCAAAATCAATTCCCCCAACAAATTATACTGATTACTATCATCACACCGGGGAAACAGACAACTTTTGAACCACCATAAACATAACAAGACCATTAACCTCGTTATATTAACTCCACGTCACTTAATTAAAAAACCCGCAACAATTAATACCCCATGTTCCCCGAAAACCCGAATAGGATGACAAATATAAATAAACACGAGACGAATAATCTGGACAGCTCCTGCGCATGTTTGAGTTACAAACATTCTCGAACTATGGATCAAACCAGAAAGCTATCACATTTTAAGACACGTACAACCTACGAAAAGTAACAACTTAATACCATTCAAGCAAATCACACCATCGACAAAACATGATCTTAAAATTCTCGAACCAATAAAAACAGTAGAAAACGGCGGAATGATCAAACATTTCCAGTATAAACACGCGTAAGATGATTGAAACGATCAGTCCCCGCCAGAAATTCTCATAAAAAAGAACACAAAGAAGAATCTCTAAAAGGGTATTATAAAAGAGTATTAATCGATGCAAGAAGTTAAAAGAGAGGAATATGAATTGAGAGAACGGAGAGAACTTACGGTGTGGAAATTGAGAAAGGCGGATTTAGTTAAAGAGAGGAGGCGCGGTTTCGAGATCCAGAAAAGCGAACGATTAGAGAGAGTGTGGCGAGCAGACGAGACGAGATGACAAGTGCAGAAGGCACAAGCTGTTACTACTAGACCAAACTTGGCTTGCGAGTTTATTGGATGGGCGGCCCAAACCCAAATACTAGGAAGAAGGTTTCTAAGCCTCTCGCTTTCTCTATCGCTCAGACAGCCTCAATTAAGAAACGTTTGACCATGGAGGACCTATCTACTTAAACGAGACTTTTGAACCCATCAATAGAATCATAAGACGACAGCTCAAAATCACTCGGTTACACCATATTACCAGCAATTTTTCTGACAAAAAAATAAAAGAAAACTCTTTAAAGAGACAAAGAGTATTTACTTTTTAGAGCTAATAAGAAACACTGTAAATTTGGTATTTTTGTAAAATAACATATTTTTAATAAATAATAATAATAACTACGTAAAACAGACAAAGGTCATGCTTGATAATCAGTTGATTGTATTAACTATTAGCTGATAGTTGATTATATCAATTGATTTGATCAGTAAATTGCATTAATTATCTGTTAGATATGTTTAGTAAAATTAGTTGTTTAGTATTAATTGTTTATGTATAAAATGACTTATGAAGATATGACTTAAAAAATTATAAAGGTATAAATATTATATATCTTAATATTTTGTTGAATAGTTTTATAAGAATTTAGATTTTAACGAAATCATGTTTTATCTGTACAATTTTATCATCTACGAGAAATTTATGTAACTCTTTCTATTTTCAAATTTGTTTAAAGTCAACATTTTATTTATAGCATATAATTGCATAAAAAAATTATAAAAATAAATATTGTTCCTAAAATGTAGATATCTACAAAACTCAACTAGGTTGTCTTATTTACTAAAATTTGTTGTACATTAAAATTAACAAAAATATGTCATATGTAGTACTTAATTATAACTTAATTAATAATATAATTAAAATATTAAAATATTTCACAATTACGCAAATAGAAGAATTGTAAAGTGACTGACATAATAAATAAGTGGAAGAAAAAAAATGAAAATAACCAATCTCCCAAAAAAAAAACGAGGCCAAAAATTAAAAGCCTCCACTTGCGCTTGCGCATGCTTGACTGTATAACAAAACCATTGGCGGCCCACACTTTCTCCGAGGACACCAATTCTTTTCCCATCAAATTCTCTCTCCCTCCACATAAAGATGGCTTCTTTCTGGATTTTGAGTTTGGACAAATATGGCCAGGTTAGGACACAACCAAATTATCAAACACGTTTCAACAAAGTTGGTGTTTGTAATATCGTGTGTAGCTCTTTTAGCTGCCGCTTTCGTTGCTGACTTCCTCTGGGCATCATCTTCCTCCATTTCTTCTGCTTATCGATCCGTTGCATTCAAGTGGGCTCTTCAGAAATCTGGAAACATTGTAGTTCCAAGTCCTCTTTCTCTCAAACATGAGAACAAGGTTTGTGTTCCCTTATGTTGTTGCTTTGCATTGATGATGACTCTCTTGTTAAGAACATTTTCGATGCGTCTTTCTTGATGTGGGTACTAATAAGTCGAGGTTTTTTCTTTTGGGTTTTGTCTTGTACTTGGATAAAAGAAAGAAGAGATTAAAAGTGAAGGAAATGATCGTGAGTTGTTGTCAGCAACTTTTGCTGATTTGCCAGCGCCAGAGCTAAAATGGGAGCAGATGCCATCAGCACCGGTGCCTCGTCTCGATGGCTATGCAATACAAATCAGGAATCTATTTTACGTATTTGTTGGATATGGCACCATTAATCATGTGTGAATCTTTCATCCATAACCAGTTCATAGATTTGACATGTCAACTTAAGTGTTCCTCTGGAGTAATTGTGGATGATGAACCTATCTTGTAGGTGCATTCTCATGTTGATGTATATGATTTTACCAGTAATAAGTGGGTCGATAGGTTTGATACTCCTAAAGAAATGGCAAATTCTCACCTGGGAGTGGCGACCGATGGCAGATACATATATATCGTCTCAGGACAATATGGTCCCCAATGCAGGACTGCTATACCTAAAACGTTTTCCCTTGACACTGAGACAAAGTCATGGCAGAGCTTGCCTCCATTACCAGCACCAAGGTATGTGACTCCATCAGGAAATCCATAAGAGTGACAGTTCCTACTTTATCCACGAGGAGTGAAGACTAACTAATTTCTGATACACAATCATTTGCAAGCTTTCCCTGGAATAGATTAATTTAGCAATCAGTAGTATTCAGTGGGAGGCAATTGATGGTACAGAAGCCCGAGAATGATTGTATTAGAGTCTAAGGAAGCCGCTACATATAGCCCTTCTCTTAACCATTTTAATTTTAGTTGATGCATAGATTTTGACATAGGTCGGCATTTGCAGATATGCACCTCCAACTCAACTGTGGAGAGGCAGACTCCATGTGATGGGTGGGAGCAAGGAAAATCGCCACACGCCGGCTCATGATCATTGGAGTATTGCAGTGAAGGATGGAAAAGCACTGGAGAGGAATTGGCGAACAGAAGTGCCCATTCCCCGTGGAGGCCCACACAGGTCTCTTCCCTTCCCTGCTTTATAATTTTCCATTTTATAGGCTTGGGGGATGAACAACCCTTCCTTTGTTGACAGAGCTTGCATTGCGGTCAATGATCGACTTTTTGTTATTGGTGGTCAAGAAGGTGACTTCATGCCCAAACCTGGGTCACCTATATACAAGTGCTCTCGCAGGCGTGAGGTTTGCTTTTTTTTATTTATTTATTATATCTGACAACGTTGTTGGAATACTCTTGAAGCCAGAGTAGCTGTGATCACTGATATTTCCACTCATTCAGGTGGTCTATGGAGATGTTTATATGCTAGACGATGAAATGAAGTGGAAGACTTTACCCTCAATGCCAAAACCTGACTCGCACATCGAGTGTGCTTGGGTTCTCGTCAACAATTCAATCATCATAACTGGAGGGACAACAGAAAAGCACCCTCTAACTAAAAGGATGATTCTGGTTGGGGAGATTTTCCGGTTTGATCTTGAATCAATGGTATTCATCCACCATCTGCAGCTGCATAGTATAGGCTACTTTCATTTTCATAATGTGCACATTCCATAGTTCGGTAGAAACTTCCGATCACATTTAACAGGAGTAAAAAGGCCAGATAAAATCTCCTGCTATACTCTACTACTTACTTGGAAATGGTTATTGAGCTCTGGACCTCTGGTAACTTTGAACCTGAGCGTTAAGTTTGACATTTTCCTTTTGTTATTTGAATTACAGACATGGTCGGTGATTGGCAAACTTCCGTTCCGCATAAAAACTACACTGACCGGATTCTGGAACGGATGGTTGTATTTTACATCGGGGCAGAGGGATAGAGGACCGGACAATCCACAGCCTCAAAAAGTAATCGGAGAGATGTGGAGAACGAAATTGCATCTTTGAGCAGTTTTCATCGAACACCACTTGTAGCACTGTCAACTGCAATTTTTGTCATTTTTAAAAACCTTTTTAGAACCATAGGTCTGTTATTCTTCTACCTTCTTGTAAGTTTACACACCTTCATAGAAACTTATATTTCATCACATTAAGCAAATGAGCCACTAATGTTACGTCGATTATCAAGTCCCCAGCCCTGCCGGTCAGGACTCAGGAATAGTGTATTTGTCAATGTTATGTTTATGTAGCTTCCTTTCATGGAAGTGTATTCATAATATTCTAAGCTTAAAACTGAAAGGTGAAATGGATTGCAGAATATACAAATTACAAAAACAAGGTCGGCATCATAGTAAGCTAAAACCTAAGAGGTCTGCTCATTTACAAATTAGTCAACATCCCCAGTTGATGCTTTACATTACCAAAAGGGTAAGTGATAGTAATTACCACATGAACTGCTATCAAGTCATCATAAGAGCTTCCAACTTGAATCATGCACGCCATTCTGTCTGTTTCTCTCTCTCTCCCAGAAGCCCTATTGGAGCCATTAACAAACCAGTATTATAGAGTAGCCCTAAGCAGCAACCTGCAAGCACCATAAATTAATATCAGACCAGAAAAAGAGACCGCAACATTCATAATTACGGAAGCAGCTGCAAGACAGCAGTTTATTGACACAAAATGAGAAGCTTGCAACGGACGCCTTCCTAAGTTTCAATTTGTCAAAGGCATTTGTTAATGGTACAAGAAATGCTTGGTGCAAAAAATTCAAGACACAATTTTATTAATTTATGCAATAATGTATGGGGAAAAAATCCAGTTTCTGTTCCACTAACCTGATTAATATTCTTCCACCCGAAAACATGAACTTCAGTACAATATAGTTCCAATTTTTACCACACTGATCAGGTCATTGATAATTTCTGCAAATTGATTACTCATATTAACATCTGCAACATCGACCAAATATAGAATAGCCAAGACTGAGAAGAGATACCTCTTTTCATCTTAACAGAGGGGCGTAAGGAGCTGGACATGGGGACACATTATGATCAGGTAACTGGCTTATCAAATCAATTGCTGCCTGCAGACATGTATTTAGCATCTTCTTTTCCAATCTAACAAGCTGAGTGGCAACTCGCTTCTTCGGGTTCAAGTTAGGATCAGCCAACTGGGCATAAGAGAAATTTATCAAATTAAAATTACTGACACTCGACAAATTAGGATTCGACCAAGTATCAAAACACGTAATACCAATATTACCATTGACTCATCTTCACTCAAGCTAGTAGGATAGCCAGCTAGACGTCTCTCAAAATAATCAACAAGCTGGTCCAACACTGCTCGTTCCATACACGGACTCACCTATATCACATCCAACAAATTTCAATTGTAAGCCATCAGAATTCACTAGAATCTTTCCTCAGAGGTCCAATGAGAAAGGAGTTAGCAGTTGTTACTGAGTCAGATCTAGGAAATCAACCTCACCTCATCTGTCCCTTATTCTGTATTATACACATGTTGTTCATAATTAGTTAAAAAAATAGAAGAAGAGGTGAACGTACTGGACAGATTGGACCTTGAGAAGAAATAACTGTTTGCATCTCAAAAGGATCTGATACATAGCCCAATCGCAAATAAGGAAGCATATCTGAGATAGTTTCTTTTTCCTTTCCCACATATACCTGCAACAGATACAAATCAAAACCATCTACAAGAAAGGAGCCCGATGACCATCTTTTACAACAGAAGTTTAAATTTGTACTTGAAACACTTGGACTGACAATTTGCCATTTCTTTGAGCAACCATTCTCTTCTCCTGGTATTGAGGGTCCTCTGTGTTTAGTGCTGCCTGGAACATGCAACACATAGTGCATATCAAATCAGTTGACTTGCAAACACATGAAATACAAATAAAAAAAATTCCAAAAATCAGTATTACCTCAATAGAAATTCTATCATAAGAATTATCCTCATCAACAAAACCATAGTTAAGAAGCAACTTTGAATTGGGTTGCGGCCCACACCTGAAAGCAATCTTGAATTTCAATATCCACTAAAACAACACCAACAAGCCACAAAACAGCACCGAATTGGGATTACTAAAGCAAATAGCAAACCAGACAACAATGGGTTCTCCAGCCTTATATGGACGATCAACCACTAGTTCAACAGCACCGTCAACTGCACTTAACATTGCTTTGCAGTTGCTCCTGTATGCAAGCAAAGGGGGCCCAAGAGGAACCAAAGCAAATCTCCGTGCCAAAGTGACTTTCTAAATACAAAAAGGGATACTAACTCATCAATTTGAATATTTCATGCCAAAAGGAGCCACCGGCATAATGGCAACAAACAAACATTCTTGCTCGCCAGAAAGGAAGCTGAGAACTGTGTCAAATCAGAAATAAATACAGAAAGGAAGGTGGGCAAACAGATAGGGCAATGCTCAATGCACCCATATCATAAATTAACAATTCAGTTCTGAGCAGAGGTCTCCTCTAAAATGTGGAGCTAACTCAATAGTTATCGAGGCAGTCTAGGACAAAAGGCACACTAAAAATGCATGATAAAGTAAATAAAGAAGCAGTAACACAACCCAGAAAAGGAAGAACTGAAATTCCAGGTCAATTTCAGGAAATAAAAGATGAAAGAGGTTTGGTTAGCATATTCAAAATTGAGAAGGCAGAAGCAAACTGGGTTCCTATATGACTTCACTATATCGGGTTCCTATATGACTTCACTATCTAATCTACCAATGTCACCACCTAGGGCAACGAAAAAAACTAGTAAACCCCTTGAGAACGAAAGGGAAAAGGTCCAGTAAACAGGAGAAAAGTTACCTGCAAATGCACCACGCATGACTGTACAGCAACAAAAGCTTGCTTAAAAATCTCAAATGGAAAGGCTTCAGTGGGTATATCATATGGATATTGCTGCAATGAAATAACATAATCAGAATAACTTGTGGCAAACAATAGCACATAACCCTCCATAAAGACACTCAAACTCTAATAAATAACTATACAATTCTTTGGTAGTGCAAGTAATGAATACAACAGTATAACCTGAAAGAGCGAACCGGCCATGAACCAAACCGTGTCCAGTTCATCATATTCCCTTTTAATCCCTTCTGCCCTTTCAATAACTTCACCCTACTTCACCAACAACAGTTAGATGGAATTTTTTTAAAAGATGAGAGCAGCACTCACTGTAAATATGCAAGAACAAAAAAGAATATGATGGTGCCAGTATTGATCATTCAGAACTAATAGTCAAATGAATAGCATACCTTAGTGGGGCTACCAGTCAGGAAAGCCAGTTCAGCTTCTGACCAAAGAAGTGGAGACTCCACAGCTAAATGTCCCCGGCCTCGCTGGCGATCAAGCTCTCTAATGTAAGGATACCAGAAAGACTTCTTTCCCTGTTTCTTCTCATACATCAAATGCAATGCCAAGCATGCTAATTCTGACAATTTGTTTGTGGTTAACAACTCAGCTGCATGAAAGACAAAGTGGAAAATGAAAAAGCCACCACTTGTAACAAGAAGCAGATTGTCTAAGTTAAGTGGATTGATGACAGTCAATCACAGAACAATATAACCAAATCATACATCCCTGCGCATATAAAGATCCTACAACATCGTTTTGACATACAGAAAGTCATATTAATCCCTTCTGTGTCCTCGCTCCAATAAAGTCAATGACCTAGTAAATGGGTGTGCACAATCAGACCACTTCCGCTCATCTTCTACAATAACATCATAGATTTTGTACAACATTTTAGCTAGTCGACAATGCTAAATACCACATCTCGGCATTTTAGAAAAGTCAAAATATCCAAAAGAGTAATTCAACTTCTAATTTGGGACATTAAAACTAAATCCCCATCTCCAATTGACAATACGCTAAAACCTTACCAACAGTCTCGTTTCCTAGTACTCTCTCCAGCGTCACAACAAGTGAATTGGGGACTGAAAACACCACATCTCCAGCCTGCAAGAACGCATCTTAAGCCTAAAATAGCAATTAACGATCAAAAAGCGCCCACAAAAGGAGAGGAAAGAGAAAATACCTCAAGATCCCGGCTTGCAGCGACATAATGAATGGGCTTGTGCTTAGAGTCATGAGAAGGCCTCTCCTTGAGGACAACGTTGCATGGAGGCAATCCGTGTTTGTGCATCCACTCTTTGAAGTCCGCAAATTCCTCTTCCGACCCTCCTTTAACACTAGAAACTCCACGGCTTCGTTTCGCTCCCGAGGAATTGTCGGCCAGGAGAGTGTCGGAGCTAGATGCCCGGCAGGAATTGGGGCAGCAAAAGGAGCGGAAGGAGACGAAATGGCGAGGTAGGGAGGAGAAAGAGGGCTTGGGCCTTGGAGAAACGGCGAGAGGGGAGAGGCATTTGTTGTGGAGGGACGAAACGTCCATCGGAGAAAGAAACGTTTCTACTGGTACTGGGAGGGGAGAGTTCTGAGAAGATGTTATTGTTCGTTAAGTTGAAGGAGATAAGAACCCTGCGAGCCTCCTTCGTCCTTCCTGGGCCTTGTCCTGTAATTCTAAAATAACACAATACGCAGGAAAATGTCGTAAAAGTTAAGACTGGTGAGTGGTGACTAGTCTCAGTTCTTTTTCTTTTAAAGCCTAAAGCTCGGCCTGTTCTTAGCCCTACGTCTAGGCCTCCCAAACGCAGTCCAACTTCCTTAGGGCATCTCCAACCATTGCACCAAATTTTTACACCAAATTTGGTGTAAAATAGAATATTCTCAGCATCTTTTTACACCAAATTTGGTGTTGCTAATTTGGTGTTGCTCCAACCATTTACACCAAATTTTTACACCAAATTTTAACACCAAGATTTTTACAAAGAATATACCACAATAATTGTGGTTATATTAATTTATATTTATATAACCACAATAATTT
>JANTNU010000008.1:9419113-9431692 GCA_024752395.1 Erythroxylum havanense | reverse complement strand
ATATGAATCAATCGAACCACAATGTTCTGCAAATGGCAAGCGGAAATGGTTAATGCAAACATGAAATACGTTCTCATAGGAAACAGCCCAATAATATATGAAGAGGCTTACCGACCAGCAGGCAGCCAGAATGCAAAGATTATATCACCATCACTCTTTGTAACAGAAATAAGTATTAAACAGGAATCCGATTCCATAGGAATTGGTATTGGTAAAGTTAAGCTTCCAATAAGTGCGTCTAGGATGTCAAATTGTCACCGTTCTTTATAAAGTAAACGGTGATATTTAATCTTATTTGTTCCCAAAATTCCACAAACCATAAAGAATGCAAATTTGTCACGTACATGGTAAAAATTAAACCATGTAGTATGTTTCCTCTTTGTCTGGTGACGATTTTATTTTTGTGCCGCCTCAACACTATTTCTCATGAGAGAGATCACATGGATTGGATCAGGGGCTCCAAACACCGAACTTCCAGCAACGATGCAATTTGCTCCAGCTGAAGCTGCCGCGTCAATTGTTGAAGGTCCTAAACCACCATCCACCTACCAAATAAATTTCAACACAATTCAATTAGCGATAATGTGGGGAAAAACCAACACTTATGTATTTTCTCAAACACTCTAATGCATCAAACGGATGAAGACATATTATGCATATGCAGTAAACAGATACTGCATGCAAGTATAAACACACGATCCAGAGACAGATCGCCATAAAGAGACACTTCCTCCCCCTGCCAGATATTCAGGAACATGCAGCATAGGACAAAAAGCTAGGTAACCAAAATGCTACGTAGTATTCAACAGAGAGAAAACAAAGAATAATACGCAGTTATCTCAACTGCAATATATCAGATAAAGAAAATCCTTGAATGGGTTACTAAAGTCCAAAGAAGATCACCATGTTTATAGAATGTACATGGTCGTCAAAGATTTAGCACATTGTGTACTAACAAACCCATACACCAGATCAGGTCCTATATGGTGCCTATATATCATCAAATCCCTAGGGTGATTTCAAAAATACTTCAAAAACTCAAACGATGTTTTATAAGAGAATAAAGCAATTCTACCTCTCCACATCCATCTATAGACACAACCAACGGAGTAAATCAATCACAAATATTGG
Organism: Erythroxylum havanense; assembly: GCA_024752395.1. NCBI lineage: Eukaryota > Viridiplantae > Streptophyta > Magnoliopsida > Malpighiales > Erythroxylaceae > Erythroxylum > Erythroxylum havanense. The sequence goes on along the minus strand of JANTNU010000008.1, from coordinate 9,430,561 downwards.
GGAAAAGTAAAGAAACAGGTACAAAAGTAACCAAGATTTAAGTTCTAGATTGTAAGATACGAGATATTCTCACCTCTATATCAAGCAATGGATACTTCTTCCTCAATGCCCTTACCTAGTAACAGGTATATTAAGTTATTTTAGTCAGATAATTTAGAGATTGGATTAAAAGAATATCGAAGGGATATGAAACCTTATCCATCATTTCTGGCATGAATTTTTGTCCACCAAATCCAGGTTCTACAGTCATCACAAGCACCATTTCAACAGGATTTTCATCTTCAACCTGTACGTTAAAAATAGTATCACATATCCCAGAGAAATTGATTTATCTTTTACTTAGCACCAAAATTAGCATGCAACTTGATAAAGTATTCTGCTTCAGATGCAATGTTTGTTTCTCTATGAGGAAAGAAATGCCAACTTCATACCAGAGGATAGACCTCTTCGATTGGGGTCCCAGGCTTTAACGCTAAACCTGGCCTCATCCCCTTTGACTTAATTTGTTGGACAAGTTCTCTCCAATTATCTGCAAGAAGACTCATAAGATGTTTCAAGTAAACAAGAAGGGGTTAGGAAATGGCAGCAACATGAAATGGGAAAAATGGAGATAATCAACCTTTGGTTGCCTCAACATGAAATGTAAATCCTGAAGCACCAGCTTTAGCCAAAGGCTCAACATAATCTAAAGGATTTGTGACCATAAGGTGACAATCAAGATAAGCCCTGCAAGGAATTCCTGTTAAGAGTTTGAAACATTCAAAGGATAACATAAATTGAAAAGCTTTAAAAACGTTACTCAGTGTGTTTTCTCAGGCTCTCGATAACTGGTGCGCCAATGGTTAGATTTGGGACAAAGTGCCTAGAAAAATGCAAAAATAAGAAAAAAAAAATCATCCAGCCATACTAACAAAAACATCAGCTTGACATTTAATGCAAGAGAAACAAAGCTTATATTAAGCCTCAAATTGCAAATAACTTAAATCTTAACAACAAGACCAAGAAGACAGCATACATCCATACAACGAACTATCTTGGAGGGAAATAATAGTAAATAAAATCCTATGACATGAATGAAGCATAGAAAGACCAAGCAAGATAGCATACTTCCATAAACTGAACTATCTCAGTAAGAAGTAAAACCAAATAAAATCATGTTACCATGAATTTAGCATAAAATCTGCCTACTCCAATGAAAACCAACTACTCTTTGTATTGACACGGTCCTTCATATATTTCCAAGTCCTTTCCCCTAAGGGGCTCTCACTCTTCCAAAAACGTATCTGACGATCCACATCTTACAAGTTAGTTTGTCCGTTTTCCAAAATACAGCTCCAAACTGGCTAACTACATATAATGCCCGAAATGAAGTTTCAGAATCCTATTTCTTTCCTCAAATTTTATATGAAATTTAAGTTGCTCGAGATCGTTGCAGAGCTTGACCAAAGTGGACAATCAAACAATTGAACTTGGATCCATCAACATACAACATGATGTTAGCAACTTTATAACGAAGTATCCATTAAGCAAAAGAAACCGTAAGTTAACTGAAATATGTTTAAGGTAAGAAAAAAGAACCCGCAGGCCACAACTTATCGCAAAGAGCAGAGCATATGACATATAAACAGAGCATTAACCGTACCCGTCCTGCAGAAAATTAGACAAAGAGCCATCAATCTAAGAAGGTATTCAAGCAATCCTATGAAATCAAAATACCATTTTGAAGAGTCAATTTATAAATTACACTACAGAAACAGGCAAAGAGACAACAAATATAGATACAGAGAAAAATGTACCATGATGTCCATGTGAAGCCAGTCAGCGCCAGAACCGATCATCCGTTGAGCTTCGGAAGCCAAGTTGGCGAAATCCGAAGACAGCATCGACGGTGCGATTTTGGGCACCACCCCCATGGTTGCCGGGAATTGAAACGGAACGGTCGAGGAACAGCGAGCCGATAGATCGGCCCAAAACCAGGAGGATGTCCCGTTAGAACGCTTGTTTTTGCTTTTGTTAGAAACCTGTAACGACGTCGGTTTTAGTCCTTGACAGTTAGATATTCCTCACCTACTACGAGCCCACGCCTAATATCTGGCCAATCAGAAGGGGTCTTATCCGATCAAGGTCAATCATACGACGACGTGGTGCCTGAAATTTGTACCACAAGTCTGCCACGTTTATCCTTCTTCATTTTTTAATTAATTTCAATTTTCTCTCTCTGAGGAAAGAAGAAAAGCAAAGGGTCAAGGCTAGTGAAAGACAACCAATTCATTCCTTGATCCTAACCTTTTGCGCTGATTATGAATCCTCTTAAAGCTATCCATTTATGTCTTTGAGAAATGACCATTAAGTCTCCTCTTTTTGGAGGTTTTGGAGGACAATCACAGCCGACAGCCCCACTCGGTGTGCTACTCATACATACCGCCACAATCTCATTATTTCAGTTAATTGTTGTTATTAGGCTCTTGTAGTTTTGCATGATGGGTTTATAACCATGTCCCCAGTTTCATTTGTCAATTTTCAGCATTTGGTAATCATATAATAACAAGAAATCACTACACTTTGTAGATAAGGTGATAAGGTGAGTCATCACCTTGGACATGGATTGCAAACTTTTGGAATTGTCCAAAAATTAAGGGGGCGCTTGATTCAAATAAGATAATGAAAATAAGATTAGGAGTAAATATAGTGAGGAATAGAAATGGAGTATTGCCAACAATAAATTTCATTTCTTTAGTAATCTTAACAAATAGAATATTGCTGAAAATGGGAGAATAAAAGTGTCACCTCTTCAATGAAAGGTTGATATCAAATATGAGTTTTCATTTCATACCCATACATTTTTTCCCATTATCCCCAAATAAGCATACCTTAAGTTAATATTTTAAAAATCGGATCAAAAGTTAAACCGATAACCGGTTAAATAAAATTAATAAGAATTTATTAATTTACTAAAATTAATTTATTAATTAATATATTTATCAATTTTTAATAGAAAAAGTTATTAAAATAAATTGAATGGAAAAATTAAAACCGAGCAAAAAAAATTAAATGACTTAAAATTGTTATAATTAAATTGACGGAACCGATTAAATAAAGGAGGTTTACTAATTTTCTTTAATTATTATTTAGCCCATTGACCTACTAATTTCTATCCATCACAAGCTATCAACGGGATTTGCTGTCAAAATCTACAGAAGTTTAACATCAAAATGAGAAAGCAATCGTGTGCGGCTTCATTTTCTCCGTTCATCTTTTTCTCTGTTTTGGTTATGACATGTCAGTTACGAATGTGTCACAACTTCTTGAAAATGATATCCACCAACCCCATGGACAGTAGAAACCCAGGCTAATGCCAACTTTGACAATGGATGAAACAGAAAGGACATTACACTTGCATCATCGTTTCATCTTCTATACCTAATAGGGTTTATTTGCATGGAATGGTTGACAAGTCCACGGATAATTAATTAAACAATGAATTTGTGAATACGCTGCCTTACCTCATACCCTATATCTTGTGACTTATGAAATAGAAGGCTGAGCAACCGCAGTAAAATGTGTCAAGTACACATAAGTATCATGCATGCATGCATTAATGGTTTTCTTAATTAATGTTATCTAACAAGTAACTGATCCTCAGTCTTCATTTTAGGGCATCTCCAACTCATTATTTTAGAGATGTTACAGTAATTCTCACTTCAATCCACAACCGTATTTTTTACACCAAAAAAGAATATTCTTATTTTAACTTTTATTAATGATTATTAAAATTACTTTATAAAATTAACCCAATTTTACTTTTTGACGTATGTTTTTATTCACAATATTATTGTTGTTATATTTTTATGTTAATAAATAATAAAATTTTGATTAAACTATAATTTGTTATTTGATAATACTGAATGAAATAATATATGAGATTTATTGCAATGTTTTATATTATTTAATCATGGTAAATGACAATATAATTAAATTTTATCAAACATCAAATTTTATTAAATTTTATAAATCAAAAACATTTTAACATTAAAAAAAGGCATAGAACATCAATTATATCAAAGATAATATCGTCACTGAAAATAAACATAACATAATCTACTATTCTTTAAATTAGTATATTGTTCTCGTAAATGTTCTATCAATGCATTAATTCGAAGTGTGTGGTTTTAATTTTCATGTGTGTATGTTTTAATTTAGTTTATCTTTGTTTGTAATTTATTATGTTATTCGATTATTAATATTAATATATTTGTAGTTTACTTATTTAAAATTTTCTAGTGAATATTTTTTAAAATTTTAAAATATTTATTCATAAGTAAATAATTATAAAATTATAAACATATAATAAAAATATTTATAAACAACATACTAAACCTTAAAATTATTATAAAGTTATAATTACTTAAATAAACATATAATTGTAGACTTTTTTTTTCATTACACATTACTATCAAATAGCTGCTTTCCTTTACGCGTGCTTGTACAGTAAATTGCTTATCATCACCAAGCAACTTTTTAAGTCCTACAATAAATTATGGAAAAATAAATAATTTTTATTTATGTTAAGATATTTTATTGTTTAAAATTAATAAAAAATCACTTTATTTTATTAAGAATGTATAAAATTACTATGTTTCTGCTAAACAATCTGTTTATACAGACTTTTTTTTACATAATTAACAATTAGTAACCTACTAGTCTTATTAACTTTCTCAATAGATATTTAAAATATTTTAAATTTTATAAAATACTTTAATTAATTTAGGAAAACAAAATTATACTTAAGCATAATTGAAATCGTATATATCGGTAGATGGGAATCTTTTTTATAATCATTAAATTGAATTTTTAAATACGGGCATCAGAATAATCGATAAAATTATTCTTTTGTGATTATAAGATAACAAATTTAAGTTATGTAAATAATTTTTTTGTAAAAAAACAAGAAAAATGTGTATATTATGAACATTAATTCTTTTAATTCGATTTTTAACGAGCATGCCCACAAATGACAAATCTTGGCTTCCACGTTCTCTCTCTCTCTCTCTCTCAATTCCATCTTTTTGAGCTATAATTCAATTAAGCTCATAGCCACATCCTCACACTTGTCTCATTAGGGAGAAAGTTCTTGAAACGACAACATCTTCGCCTATGGTCATTAATTTGCCAAGCAGGTGCGGCATAGACACGTAATTTGCGATCCTTTTCTTCTACAGTTGATCACATAATGGAAGAAGAATTGCTTAGCGAACAGTAATGGTAATCCTACAGTACAATTCATGTATATATTTTAAGGCACTGAATGAGGCAATTCAAGCTCATGAAAGTTGGCATGTCCAGGCTAATAGCCTCTGAGGAGTCATCATCAGAAGGCCTTGAGAATATGTGATCATCAAATGTGAAATCCCATTCTTGTCGGATAGCCAAAGGCACCAGCGCTTTAGAATAAAGAGAAGTCACTCTCTCGAATCGCTTCTCTACAGTGTTAAAGAATTTCCAGGGCATAAACGCTAGCTGGAATTCACAGATGAACAAGACTAGTACAGATAACTAACAACATCGAGCTTGTTGGGCTGATCATGAACGGTAGATAGCAGCAAGGCTGGTGGAAAATGCTGAACATGCATGTTTATGCTCCTCTCTATGCAACCCACCTTCCAATTGTTTACTCTAAAGTATCTGCTTTTGTTTGTTTATTAATTCTTTGGGGATATATATTTATAAAAGATACCAATCACGAAGATGATTAAGAATATGATTACACGTTTGAGTAAATTGCCAACCACTGCTTTAGACCCTTGACCGCAGTCTTGTTATTCAAATCTCACAAAATAAAGGAAAGCTCCTCATAAACATTCCTCTGAGTTATATCATGAAACTCTCAAGTTCTAAACGGATTAAGTTGCAATGAAAGCATGACTTAACTATAGAGATGTTACGAGAAAAGGATTCAGAAAACAGGTGTAAATGTGGAGATGTTACTAAAGCATGATTTAAAAGTGGAATCAGTTATATATCTATACGCCAACCATGCTAAGGCGGGTTGATTTAGATCTAAAGATCATTTCTTATAAACAATTCAAACATCAAATTGATTGACTAAGGCTCCTGAGGTTGGCTAGAGACAGAATGTTAAAAGTGAATGTGAACATCCCATCTTATTCTGCTTGATTGAGGTAGTATGTTGCTAGCTTGTCTTGTTGTGTGGTGTCTGATATGCTTAGACGTATAAGCAATTTATGCCATTCAATAAACAAATGCAAAAAATGAGTACCAATTCACATGGTAAATAGCAGCAGCCACTCCCAATGAATGAAAGCCGAAACCTTTACCATTCTTTTTTCCAAGTCTCAATTTCAACAAAAGCTTTCTCAATTCAGTGGGTCCGACTATCTCTTGGTAAATCTTTAGACCATGTTCCATAATCCATACCATACCAATGGCATACATACAGACATCAGCTCCATAACTTCCCTTTCAAGGTCAATCTCTCTCTCTCTTTCTCTCTCTGCTGGTGCTCTTTCTTTTTTTATTCTTCTCTCAGTTCTTTCTTGTAAGCCGTCTCCCATTTTCCCCTGCTTTTACAATAGCACCAAAGTAACTCCCTTCTTACCAGTCTCAATCCCTTTCTCTGTTTTCTTCTGCTTCAACTTAATCTCTTTGTGAAAGTTAAAAAAAAAAAAACATGTCCTTTTTCAGTGTCTGACGACGATCAGAGAGGTGCTCTTGGTGTTATAGCCTCAGGGGGATCATGGGTTCTTGTGTTTCTGTTCATAAGGGTACCTCTGATTCAACCATGAAAATGAGTGTGACTTTTGGCTCCAAAACGGACAAGCTCGTGATTCCAGAATCACCCATCAAAGATAAACCGGCAACTGTTGACCTTTCCAACAAGACTTTTGAGGACTTTGGTATGTTCTAGTCCCTGCTTTTGCTTGGCCTTATGCTCAACTCTTTGCTTTTTATTTATATCACGAGTGTCCAAAATTAATAAACGTATCATCTTCTTAAAGCTTTCCCCGCAGTGTATGATTTGCGGTGGGTGGTGGGTTTGTGTCCTGTTATTTTTGTTATGCACGACCATGTTTTTGATGATATCAATATCTTATACCATTAATTGGCATCGATATTGGACTTTTCGAATTATATCTTTCGTTTTTATTGTGATTTTCTTAATTATTTGATCGAGGGTGGCTGCTCCTTCCGTCTTAGAAATATATGTTCAAGTTTCTGATGCAATGTTTCTGTTAATTGTTTGACATACTTGTTTGATCTTTTTTCCCTCTAAAGTGCTATATCATGCCTTACGTTTCTGGCCCAATCTTGAGAAACGTTGACCCTCTTTGTTTGTGCATTCCATACAATCTCTTTCACCTTTTTCATCTATATCTTCATAGCCGCCAGTTCCCTCAGCCAGCCTCTTCACTTCCGTTCCGATATAGTTGATGAAGAGAAAGTGATGGAACTGGACTGTACAACCCTTTTGAAGCATGGGGATATTTAGAACATGTTTTATTTGGAGTGATATTAGATAAACAAATAAATTAGAACATAAATGATTGGAGATGAGGTTGTTCCTATGTCCCATCATAATATGAAAAGAAAGACTTTTCTCCCTTGAAATCAAACTTGTGAATGAAGTACTTCAGTTTCCCTATAAGAAAGCAAGTATTGAACTTGTGTTAGAATATTGAACTCTATGTTTAACGCAAGTAGCTGTGAACATAAAGGAGCATGGAACGGGTGATTCATTTGTTTGGACATAGCATTCTATTGACTCTAGAATCCTTGATTCCCCATGGGACAATCCAGCTGGATTTGGATTATACCTACTAGTTGTTTGCATCATTAAGATGTATGGCTTATATTTTGGCAAGTATGCCGACTTGGAAAGGTTTGCTCCTTTAGCTGGGGCATTGGTCATTCAGGAAGTGCTTGATGGTGAATTATCCTTAAGGAATGGATAAAGACCTTTTGGTCCTGAGTTGGTAAGTAATTGTTACTGTTTGTACAGATAACTGAGGGATGCCGAACAGTGAAAAGAAAAATTGAAAGAAGACATCTTTACTGTAGATTTTGCCTGTTGTTTTCCCCTTATTGAAACAACTATCTCACTCCAGTTCAAATTTTGCTAATTAATACAGCTGTTTTCCATTGACTTAAGCAGCCCATTGGAATATGGAGGTCTAGGTAATATGTTTAACATAGTTTCTTGAAGCTGAATTTAAGGAATGCCTTGGTGATTTTGGATGAAACAGGTTGTGCGGATTTTAACAGACTGAGACTAAGTATCTGTTCTTGTGTCTGAATAGAGTATAGTCTTTGACAGAAAGTTGGTTGCTCATGGATCCATGCGTATTGTGAATTTATGCTACAAATGTTTAATATTGTTATCGTGACTTTAGCTTTCTAAGGCACAAAATCATTGGCAGGTGATGGATATATCCATAAATTAGCTCTATTTATCTGTTTAATATTTGAAGTTGATATCGGTTTTACTTACTTTGCAGGTAGTAAAGATGAAACCTTTTTTGATTCCCGGCCCTGGTTAGATTCCGACTGTGAAGATGATTTCTACAGTGTCAATGGTGGTAAGGAAACATTATCTGCATTTTGTTTAAATATTTCTAGCACCCATTGCTTGGACGTTTGTCTGTTTCTTGTAGTGATATCACTCCCACACATTACACTATCCTGTCGGTGTAGCTCTCAAGGATTTAGCCCTCTGGAGTATGCTATTACTTAGCTTTAGATACAGGAGAATATAATTAATTTAATATAGCTTGCGACGTTGTCAGTTAGATTTCTTTCTTCTGTAAAGCTGGCAATCCTGCAATTGCCTCATGGCACCTACTCGGTAGTAGGAATTTCTGCTTGTATTTCTTCATGATTCTTTTCCCGCGCAATACAGATTTTACACCATCTCGAGGCAATACTCCAGTCCATCATAGGTTCTCTGTTGGTACACCTAAAGTCAACAAAACCTTGCAGGAGACTAGTCCTGGTTTTGTACCTGAACCATCCCCAACAGGGAAAAAGAAGAGGCTAGGTGAACTTTTCCAAGAGAGTCCCACAGAAGAACCCATTGATGATGCACCTTCATCAGGCATCCAGAACATTGCCAATGAGAAGACAGGAGTTAAGGCCACCATACTCGATGTACTTCCTAAATCTGCAAATACTACCCCTTATGTATCTGGTTCAAATTCTGTCTGTAGCAGTGAAAGAACTCCGAATGGACACGCCCTGCTTGAGAAGGACAAATCACAAATATCTGTGGACTGTTGTCTCCCAAGCTTGATTTCTTGCCGAAGTTTTAGTGAGAGGAAAAAGAAGATGAGCCCAGCTGTAGCCGTAAATGGTAAGACATAGATCCTGGCAAGCCTACCGGACAGTTGGAACATGATCGAATGTAGAGCCACTTGGTCATATATGTTACATGTAACTAATCTCCAGAATCTTTATGTGTAAAGTACAATGCAACTTCGCTATAATGGATTAAGGGCGTGTATAGAGCCAAAGTTATAGAGAAGGTGGTACGTGCCAAAGTTAGTCAGGCTTTTAATTTATTAATCCTAGACGAAAATTCGCCTAATATCTTTCTTGTAATAAGTGAGGAGAGACGAATCTGCACTTGCAATGGAGGTACTATTGTGATCATCATTCTCTATGAGTCTTTTCTACAGCAGTTCTGTTGTAAGTGGAGATAGATATTTTAGTTTCCAGGCTGGTAATTTGAGGTGCTCTACAGCAAACTAAAACCATGCATGTGATGCTTGTTAAATTTTGGTGGCTTATATGTTCCACTGTGTGCTACATGCCATCAGAGCAGATCGTCATTACCTTTACATACATTGGTAGCTTTTTCCTATATACTGCAGAGATGCTTCATGGTAGAGCGTCCAGCTCTAACACAAGTATCCGGCTATGTGAATCACAGAACTGAAATACCTTGCAAGCTGGACAAATAATGCATCAAGGGCACCGTTTGTTGTAGGTATAGATAATGACTACGCTTAAACTCAGCTATGTGGAGAAGAAAGGTTGTTTCTGTTGTTTATCATTTACGCATAAATTCCATACCCGAGGAACTTTTCTCCCAGGTTTTCAAGGAGAGCAAGAACAACGTTGAAATGCCTTCCTGTTGCGTAATAATCTGTCTTGCAAGTTTTTTATTGCAGAAGCTACCAAAATTACTAATTATTTTGTATGATGTGGATCGTGGACCACTGAATTAGGGGACCAGTTGATATTTTTACATGCCTGTCTGCTTTTCCGTTAATCATCAAACCTTTTAGCCTAAAGATCTCATCTTTCAGACAGCCAATTCTTGTCTTATAGTTTGAATTATCAACTGGGGGCATAATAACACAAAACGTGAACGTTCAGGGGAGATGAGGATCGAATAGTCTCTGTCTGCAACCGCTTTCTGCTTTAACTGGAGGGTCCTCTGCGAAATGGTCACTGCAATGATGAAGTTCCCAACTTTACGCTAAATAGCTTCCCTCAAGCATTTGGGCTGGCTGAAACTCAGACGAACGAAAAGCCTAGACCCATTTGACCATCCCTAACATTTTGATTTTTTAATCTCAAAAGCTTATAGTGAAGTTGGCAATAACGGACATTTGAATCTTAGCATAATCATCAAAAAGTTCGTGTAATTCTGCTGGTAATTTTCCATTTTTTTATTCTTTTTCTACATTCCTCCGAGAAATCCGTGATATTTGTAACTCATGACAGTTTTTATAATATCAATATTTTGTGGAAACAGTTGACAGACAGGCATATATGGACCATAGGCATTTCTATAACTAGAACCATGGTCAAATTTTGGTCCACACTAGATATTCTGCAGAAACCAATGGTGCAGCAGTGTGAACGCCACAACATAGTCAAAGCACCACTCAGAATGAAATTATGGGGAAGCCACCAGAATTGTTATCTGCACATGATCTGTTTCCATCAATCCCTGAAATCCCATTCCTTCTATCAAATGACAAGTTCAATTATTTAATGGGGGTTCCTTTTATACTGCAGAAATGGCAAAGCTTTCGATGGTAGCCTTTGCAGAAAAGAGTATGGCATAAAGAACCAGTGTAGATGTGCGTGTGCATGCTGTTTGCTCTCACATGCTTGACACATTGCAGTTGCCTTGATATCTTTGTTCAAATGATTCTCAATTGGGACCTTGCACGGCTAAGTTTGTTTCTGCAACTAATAAAGTCTAACAAAATTTTGCCAAATCCAATTCTACTTTTTCCCATACTGTGCATACTCATTTTCCCATCCCATTTGCACCAATCACTGATTTGTCTAGTAACCATTGGATTGTTAGCAACCAAAACAATCCAACAGAAATGGGAAAGGGATAGATAGCATAAAGCGTACAAGAAAGCAAGAATGAGAAGCTTAAGGCAGTCCAACAGGAAGTAAAACATCACTTTA
>JANTNU010000008.1:9388463-9399735 GCA_024752395.1 Erythroxylum havanense | reverse complement strand
TATTTTAAATTTTATTTAATTTATAATCGATATTAAAATATTTTAATAATGATAAAATGTTTAAATTTTTATTATTTTTAAAGTAAATTTTTTATTTCGATCCAAAATTTTAAAATATCTAATTTTACCATATAAAATCTAAAACCCCGACACCATAGACGGTTGAAAGTGCAATTCTTGCGATATGTTTATGTAGACTGCAGACGCCGGTGAGATATTATCCATTACATTCTCCCCGCCTTCTTTACTTCGCCGCCTATTTCCTCCGAAGTCCAAATGCCTCTCTGCCTCTTCTCCTCCTCTACGCTTACGACCTGCCGCCTCTCCTCCATCCCCGTTCGCACCTCTCCTTCGCCGCCTAACCTTCCTGCTCCACCACTAGTAAACCTCAATGCAGCTCCCTCATCCAGGCAAAGTTGTGTCCTTGAGTGCCCTCATTTCCAATCGTATGCTCTTACACATTCACACAATCCTTTTGACCTCTCTCTTCTGTTGTTGAATTGTTTGAAAGCTGTTGAAAGTTTGCTTCTCTTGTTATTAGATGCTCTGGTTGCACCCAAGAGTTGAATCTCCACCGTCCCCTTGTTCTGGAGGAGGTCGAGAACTTCTTTGAAGGAGTGGGAGTTTCTGATTTCACTTTCGATAGCTGTAGATTGGTATTTATATGCTGGTTTCTGTTTGATTATACATGAAGGTTTTGTTCTTTATTTCCTACTTTTGTTTTTTACTACGTTGAGCTGTTTGATTTTATGCTCTCGCTGTACAGTGGGGATGGAGGTGTAGAGCGAAACTGGCTGTTCGCGGTTCCTCGGTGCAGCCGTTGATTGGTCTGTACAAGGAGGGCACTCATGATGTAGTGGACATTCCTGAGTGTAAAGGTCCATATTTAAGTTACTATCTTTTGGTACTTTTGTTGGGTTCTTAATGGCTCTTAAGGCAATTGCATTGTGTTTTATTTTTCTTTTGCATAGCTTATTTGTTCAAGTATCGGTTTTTGTAGCTCATCATCCAAGTATTAATGCCGCGGTTGAGCTGTTGAGACAAGGTGAATTGATACCTCTGCTCTGTTAAACCCCCTAATTTCGATTTTCCTACATTAGGGGGCAAGTACCTACTCAGTGTGTACTGGTTTGGGTGTTTGATTGTTGAATTATGTGCTTCTTATAGTTTGGTTGATCTTTAGGTATCACTGAGTTGCATATTGACCCATATGATGAAGATGAGGGAACTGGTGACTTGAGATATGTTCAGGTGATTATGAAATCAACATACCTAATTGACCTGAAATAAATGTGTGGAGGTCTATTGATAATGTAGAATCATGGTAGCTTGTGGTTCTTGATTTTGAGACAACTTGTATGTGTTGTCTTCCAGATGGCTGTCACAACCTACAACACGTCACTTCCTGCCTCAGACAGATATAAAAATGGTTACATCCTGAACTTGCTTATGTTGCAATGGAAATTTGAAAGGTTTTGGTTTTTGGAATTGTTTGTAATTTTTTTTTTCAGTATTTAACTTGATTCCATATCTTCTCACAGGTAAAGTGCAGGTTGCCCTAGTTTGGAATTCAAGAAATGAAAGGTCTCCTAACTATGAAAAACTAGATGCCTTGGCTAATGTGAGATCCTATGTGTCTGTTATTTGTGATTTGTGTATAACACGTTTGCCAGTGTATTTATCAAATAAACATTATGCAGTTCTTGTGGAGAAATGCAGGATCCAGGAATACTGTCCATTTAATTCATTCTGTGTGGGCTAACTTTCAAACATCAACTAACAACGTGAGTCACAATCCTGAAGAGAAATGCTTAGAGATAACAAATGATGGAGCATAGAGTAATATTACCTGTTTTGTGTGTTACGTGTCTATGGATAACTGTTCTAAGCTTGTTTCGTTGTTGGGCTGTAAAGACTATGAGTGAAATGACAGTTAAAAGTAAGACAACTGTATTCTTCATGAAAAATGTTTCCAAAGGTATAGCATTAGAGGTGGAATGATATTTAAGAAGTGAAAAAAATATCACCTCGTCTTTTCAAAACCTCCCTCATATAGAAGTTATTGTCATTATTGCAGATTATATTCGGGAATAGATGGAGGCATCTCTTGGGTGAAAGAGACTTTTGGGAACACGTTGGAGGAATTGACGTATCCTTGGCTCCATCCAGTTTTGGACAAGCAAACACGCAGGTAATGACATAAATTATTTGTCATCATTTCTTGTCTGTAATCAAAACCAAAAAAGAAAACCAAAAAAGAAAGAAGATTTTGTTTTTTAAACAATCATACCTTAACTATGCTTTCTTCAGAGTTTACCCCCTGATGAACTTCTTATCAATTCCCATAAAAATATGAAGCAATTGCACGCACACATGTTGACAGCTTCACTTCTTTATCCATCTGTCCCGGTCTGCATGTTATCTGGAAAATGTTTTGTGAGTCTTGACTTCAATTATCTAATTTTCCTTCTTTTATTCTGTAAAATTCAGGCTTTCAATGCCTTGCTGCGGAAGTTACAAAAGTATGTTCCTAATGGAGCATCAGTTGCTGACTTGTATGCAGGAGCTGGTGTGATTGGATTGTCATTGGCTGCCACTAGAAAATGCAGGCAAGATCTGTGCAAGTTCTAAAGTCCCTAAGATCTTAATTTTCATTTGATACAAAAGAAATTCAATTGAACATTGTTCTAATCGCTTTACAGATCTGTCAAATGTGTCGAAGTTAATAAAGAGTCAAAGTTATCTTTTGAGAAAACAGTTGAACGCTTTCCAAATGTTGTAGAAAGAAACATCGGCTGGCATCATGCAGATGCTTCAGATGTTAGTATCTAACTTTGGTTCCAGGTTTTCTCAAAATGTGCATTTTAAACCTGCTTTCAAATGGTTCAAAGCTGATGATTTCTTCTCCATGATGTTCCATAGGAACCTTTTTCATGGCTCATGGGATCGGATGTTATTGTTGTTGATCCACCTAGAAAAGGATTAGATGCACGTCTTCTTGATGCATTACAGACTATATCAACAGACGAGAGAGATCAGAAATCATCACCTAACAGGTAGACGATTTCTGCCGTATTATGTTTGTCAGTTTAACAGTGCAGTTATTTCAATCAAGTTTACTTCTTGTAATCATGTCTATAAGAAATCATAAAACCAATTACAGTTCTCACCAAAAACTCAAAGATGAGAAGAGACCATGGATTTTACGTGCAAGGGAAGCTTCAGTTCAAGTAGGAACCAAAACAAAATTGGGGGATCCTCAGTCTCTACCCCAAACACTCATCTATATAAGCTGTGGATGGGAAAGTTTCAAGCAGGTACTTTTTGCATTTAATCGCTGCTATAGAAATGTCATGAAGTATATAGACTACTTTTCCTTTTCTTTATTTTGCTAACTGGTCCCATCGTACACAGGACTGCAAGTCATTGTTGTCTAGCAAGAGATGGCATCTAGAAAAGGCTCATGGTTTTAACTTCTTTCCTGGTACCCAAAGGTATGATCCTTATACACCATGAAATTTTTCATCTAACTATGATATATGCTCTTCCTTTGCTTTCACTTATCTAATGCTATTTCAGGGGACTTGTTAGTATGATACTATTTGTTATACTATTCTTGGTATGATACTATGACTGCATCTGGTGCCATTATTTCTTAGTGGAAGTCTATAATAGATAGTTGCAGACTCTCCTCAGAGTCTAGAGAATAGTTGGCCTGTAGCTGAGGTAGCAACTAGAGAAGAAACAAGAAATATTGAACGCAAATTTGGTCAAGGCATACAAATTTTTCAAAGAAAAAAAATGATCAAGGCATCTGCAAGTGTCTTTTCAGGTCAACAGTTTTTACTAGGAAGGAAATAGTACTTCGAATTCTGTAATTGTCCAAGAGGAGTGTAACACTTAGTATTATGGTAGGATAGAATAGTGCCCTGAATCTGACGATATAATCTCGAATGCATTTGTAATTCATCCTTGAGAAGGTGAATGATAAGTACCCATAGTTAAAAGTGAATTTGGACTATGGTTGCAGCATTGAAGTCCTGGCTGTCTTCAAGAGAGGGCAACGAGCACACCTCAAGAAGAAATCAGGAAAGAAGAAAAAGCGGTCTTAAAGACTTCTCATCAACTAATTTATTAGGTGGTCTCAACAGTTTCTGTCCAAGAATCCGGCTACGCTGCACGAAGAAGAAGAAAGAAATCCGAGTGTATATAAACGTAATAAGAAACATCTGGGGGATGGGCATAGACCACTTCGTTGTATTCTTATTGTGGGAAGGGATTAACAAATGTAGCAGGTTACCGAGGTAAAAATAATAAAATTGAACAATGTTCTTCATTAAGTTTTTAATCTCATCAAATCTCTCACGGAACTTGATTAAAAAATTGTATACTCAGGCAGGGGCCTCTAAATAAGTCGCCAATCTCAAAAATACAGTGACAAAACTTAGTAGAGCTTTTATCTGCTTTTGGATCTTGCCAGGTGAGGGAAGGCAGTCAAGATGTTGTGTGCCCTCAGATCTTGCCTGGTCAGGATTCCGACCACAGGAGGAACCTACAAATGATAAATATAATAACATGGAGTGAGTCAAACTGGAATGATCTTACATTTCCCAGATATTTCAATTTGTCTTAGTGGTGACGAATTTAATCTGCTTGGTAAGATGAAGGTGTTGTCTTTGGTTTTAACTTACCCCAGCAGCTTGATATTTGGGAACTACAAGCATATGGCGGAGGCCCACTTGCCTGAAGAGCACCATTGCTTTTGCCACTGACATGCTCTCCACAGCCGTGTAAGGTGTTGTATTAGTGAGAGGATGCAAATCAACGTACATCTCCATTTCATCTCTTGAAATAACTACTTCCTCTACCTTTCCCTCCCTTTCAGCCAGCTCAACCCAGTCGAATTTTTCTCGTACTTCCCACTCCTCTGTTCTCCTTTTCTCTTGCCGGAACCACTTCTTCTTCAGAACTTTGATCAGGTGAGCTCTTAGTATCAACCCATGCAATTCTGTTTCCCCCACCCCATTATCGACGACTGGGAAGGCATTGTGAGTCGAATTTTTGAGGACATCTACAATCCTCGACACCTTTGCTACTCCAGAAAGTGTAACAACTGGTGGTTTGGCATCAACAAGTTCACCAACCGTTATATTTCTCATCCATGGCTCGGGGTTTGCTTCTAAGAAAGGCAGGCCTTTTAGTTCCAGGATAATCTCGTAGATGCTTGGGTTGAAGCTGTCTCCTACAGTTTTGGCTATTAGTAGGACTAGCATGGTTATGGGAAGTAAAAGGAGGTTGTTGGTGAGCTCGAGGAAAATTACACAGAGCGAAACTGTCATCCTCATTGAGCCAGCCATGAGAGAAGCTGCACCAAGAACAGCATAGAGCCCCTGATCAATGTTAGTGTAAGATCCCATTGCAATGCCGAGCAGGCGGCCATATGCTGAGCCCATAAGGATGATTGGAAGGAAGAGTCCTGAAGGTACAGCAATTCCAAAGGTAAATAGTCCTAAAATGCAGTAGAGCGCAAAGAAAATGAGGAGAGATGTGATCTGAAATTCTTTAGGAGTGTTTGCAGAAAAGATGTTTCGAACAGCGTCATCATTTGTGGTAAGGAGGAGAGTGGCAAGGTCATTAAAGTAGCCATCTGGACAGTTGAATTGCTTGAAGTTGCCGGACCGGTCATTCGTAGGACAAGACTCTGATCCATAGGGATCACAAGCTTGACATTTTGAAAGGAATGGAAGACTAAATAGGCTGACCGAGGTGAAAACTGAAACTGTCAGACTCAAGAGAAGCTTATGCATTCTTCCTTTCCTGTAACACACAAAAGAAACATTATCACACACTTGTGCAACATTCAGTTTCAAATCAACCTGGCAGAACCTTTACCCAACTCCAACGTGAAATTAAATTGATAAATAAGATTTTCATTTACTAGTTCCAAAATGCGAATTGTTTCATAGGTCTTGAAGAAAACAAACTCGAGCTACCTTCAGCAGAGCGTTCTTATCAAACTAAGATCATTGATTCTTATGCCATCTACAAACACAAGTTGGAGTGATAGCTTACTGGTTAATGAGATTATATAGTCTGAGAACTTTGTGGAGGAGGTAATTGTAGAGGCTTCCCAGAACTCCACCAATTATGCCAATGATTGTTACTGGGATGATATCTATGAAATGGTAATTCAGAGTGACATCACTTACGTCAAATATGATTAATCCTCCTTTACCAAAGAGCCCACACTTTCCTGAATTGCAGATTTCTATGAAGCCCCTAAGGACTACCAAGACAATTGCTGTACTGAAAAAAGTTCTCCAGAGGAGTGCACTCCTCCACCATGTTGCTACCTCTTCAAGGGCAAACAGGACACCACCAACTGGAGCTCGGAAAGCTGCACAAACACCTGATGAAGCACCGCACGTGATGAGATCGCGGCGGTCCCTGTCATTGTTAAAGTAGCGAAGCCATAGCCACTTAAGACGATAATTGTCAGGTCCCCCTTGGCCTAACAAGGAAGCAATGCAACTGCCAATGTGAACCAAAGGTCCTTCTTTTCCTAAATCTAGCCCAGCTGAGACGGCTGCAATGCTCCCAAATATCTGTATTGCCCCAAAGAAATGATGCATTTCTGTTTAGTTGAAACCACAAAAAGATTTACCTGCATTAAGATATTGTCTTTGACCAATTTGGACTTCTACGTTGCTATTGCTTTTTAAAATTTAATGCGTTATGCAGATCTTGCATTGAAAAGATGAAAGAAGAACAAAATGTGCAAAAGATTTTTGTGCACAGAACTCGTGAGATTGTTCTGGTTACCGATCATATCAGCCTCCTTCCACACCCGAAGCAGGTCATGAACATAAGCTGCTTCAATTTGGAGAATCATTTCCAGGAAATGGTCAAACTGCTCATGGAATCTAGTAGCAGTGTACTCCATTTAAAGAAAGCTCATTTTATGGGATTAGTGAAACGTGTGTTGTTGTGGTATCACAGTTAAATCTCCCAGTCTCTGGTAACGTAAAGAATCTGATTTTGGGACAATCCAATTACCTTAACAATCAATGGGGTAGCACCGTACATGTTAGGAGTATCGACTCCGTTCAAATAAGCTTTAATTTCAGGTATACCAGGTCCTGCAGCTGTGGGAGCAAAATACACACATAATACAGCAGCAAACAAGGTTAAAGCAAGATTGGCCCCCGTGAAATATGCTAAACCTGTCAAGTACCTGAATCGCAAAGATGGGACCAAAACATTTGGTCAAAGATGACTATGGATTGGAAAGAAATATATCGGGTCTGGATATCACAAACCTCTCATTTCGTATTAAGTGAACAACAGCAAGAAGCTTGTAGCCAGCGATGTTCTCAATTGAAAGATTGATGAGGGTGGCTATTAATCCTGTTAAAAGTCCTACAAGGAAGGCCAGCGTCCATTTCAAGAAAATATATTGCAAAACTTGAACTTTGGATCTTCTCCTCCAGTCATGTTTGAAAAGATCATTCTCATTTGTCCTGCATCAAAGACGCTTTTATTCAGAGAAGCATGAACATTATTCAGGAAATGCAAAGAGACAAGGAAAGAAGTTGGTACTCATAATCCAAGCTTTCTATATGAGAGACTTTGGCACCAACAATGGCGAGTGGACTGGAAGACAGTGTTCTATTTATCTTGAGAAGTGGCTGCCGTAGTCTATTGCTTTCTGGGTCTCTTTCTTCTGCTCGAGCCTCCATGGTATGAGGTGTAGTTGCTTCAGACAATTGGTTGGAGTCCTCCTCCATTGGAAATGAACTACAAAATGTTGCAGAGACCGCCTCAAAAATTTTCTGCAGCTGCCGGTTTATTTCGTTTGGATACAGATCGGATCACCAAAGTAAAATCCAACATGTAGACAAGCTATCATCACAGTTGTCGGAATTTAATTATGGAAACTTGGATAAATGAATCCAACTCATCTGTTATCTCCTGTTTATCTTTGTCTTGAGTAGTATGTTTATGCTAAGTATTGGAGTGGGCTGGTCCATTGAGGTGGAAAAATATTAAAAGTACTCATCATTCTTTGTACAAAGTACAATGATGAACGCATTAAAGCCTTTTTCTCCAAGAAAATGGGGTCCCAAGATGACGAGTGCAATGGTTTTTAAGTGTTTTTGACGTTTGATAATAAATGACCCATGAATCATCCTCATCTACCGAAAGTTTGTTTATAACATATGTGATTGCAAGTTGATGTTTCTTACATGATGAAAACAAGGTTGTCCTTTTCAAGACAACAATAATGAAGAATTTGTTCGAAAGTTGAAATTTTTATTTTTTCTTGATCAAGTAAAGTTCAAAACTTTATTTCCACTTTTGATAATTAAAAACCAAATATTCCATTTAAGATTTGTTCACGAAGGATTGTAAGTCATCCAACATAATAGAAGTGAAAATAATTGCTTATTTATATATAAATTTGGTTCCACGTGCAGCCAACCATATCCATAGACCATAGTCCATACCCCCACAAGACAGCTGTCCTTTTTGGTTTGGCAAAATTAAAATAAATAAAATTATATAGGAAAGTACACGCGTGAAAATCTAGCGGGTTAAGTCTACTTCCATCGACGGTCCACAATTAAACGGCTCTTGAGCGAAGTGAAACGCCACTCACTTTTCTATTTATCTTTTTTTCCACGTTTTTTTTGCATTAAATCAGAAAAGAGAGTAATTGAGGGATTGATAGTTGGGATTTATATTTAATTAATATATAACAATTTATTTATTATTATTTGTTTTGTGCGCCGCAGTTGTCAGTTGTCAACTGCGCATTTCATCGGACTTTAAAAAAATGTTTTCTTGAAAGGTGGAGGAATGCATTACAGGGATGATTATGGAACAAGAGTCTAAATTTTCTTTTCATGTTTATGGTATTTTATTATGTCCAAAAAATTTCAGTTATTTATTTACGTAAATTTCGTGTAAGTTTCGCAAAAATAAATAGTTGAGATTTCACAGGACACAACAAAATATCATAAAATTAGATCAAAAATCTTGTCCTATAACAGATGGCTTAAAATAAATAGACAGAAGCACATAAACAAACAAACAAGACATGAAAGGGAGGCATTCTAGTTGAAAAATCCGTTTTCTCTCCATAGTGGAAAGTAAATTCTTCTCAAAATAGTTGCCAAAGCTTTACTTAATTATTGTACGAATGTATTTTTGATCCTAATCATTTACCTCCGATGAACTTCAAAAAATGATAAACTCCTTTTAGTGCAGCAACAAACCTAACGAAGGTGCCAGAATGTATTAACTAACATGTGATAGAATGTGTGGGTCAAAACTAGAGGGTGGTTTTGATTTTCGCATATTACACTAGTTCAATTTGGCATTGCTAGCTAAGTAGAGATGGAATCTAATCTACAAGTCATCTTTTCTTTTGACACAAATTCTAAAAGCTAAATACTTTCCGAAGAACTCTTTCTTAGATGTAGCGAATGGATATAATTCAAGTTTTATTTAGAGGAGCATGTTACAAGTTAGAGATTTGCCAGCTATTGGCACACGGTGGAGAGTCGAAAATGAAGAGACCATCTTAATATGGAATGACTCCTGATTACCGGGAGATGCAGATTCTTTTGTCCAGTCACCAGTTATAAAGTGGCTTGAACATTTGCAAGAGAATGATTTAATGCTAACAAATGAGAAGGCATGAGATCCACAATTAATACAAGACCTTTTTTTTTGTAATATTGATGTGGAGAAAATACTTTCAATTCCTTTGCAAATGACAAACTATCAAGATAAGCTAATTTGACATTTTATTAAAGATGGTTTTTACTCAGTTAGGTTTGGTTATAGAGCAGCCCTTAACTTTTGAAGCACCACATAATTTGAAGAGCTTGCTAGCCCGTGGAAGAAACTGTGACATCTACCAATTTCTCCCAAAACGAAGGAATTTCTATGGCGAGCATGTAGAGGGATTATTTCGGTAAAAGAGGCCTTAAAAAGAAAAGGAATGACAATTAAGGATAATTGTCATTATTGTGATACAATTGAAACAATTTCTCATGTATTGCTAGACTGTGTCTATGCTCGAGCATGTTGGGCTATATTAAATTTATATCATGTTACTCCAAATTTTATTACCTTTTTTCAGGATCTCTTGACTGACCAGGTAGACGTGGTGATATCATGTATATTTCTGTAGTACTTATAAAAAGGCCGAAATTCTTTCTTATAGCAGCATAAAAAATTAGATCCCAGTGTTATTGTGGCATCTTCAAATAGATTTCTTGAAGAGTGGAAAAATGTACAATCTTAGGCTAGCAGTTTTGGTACACCAACAGGTATTGACAAAGCTGTTGTTCACTAGTCAGGCCCAACAGCTGGAGCTGTGAAGTGCAATTTTGATGCTACAATCCAATCTGCTCAAAAGATTACGCCATATGAAGTAGTAATCAGAGGAGAGAGAGATCAGTTTGTTAAATGTCTCTCTAGATTTTCTACTTCAAATTATACTCTTCTACTCCTCTTATTGCTGAAGCTATCGCTTTCAAATAAACCTTATCTTGATTGATACAATCTGGTTTCGCATCAATGGAGGTGGAATTCGATTGTCTCCATTTAGTGCAATGGTTCAATGAAGCAATAAATGACATCGATGAGTTGGGAGGGATCCTAGACAAATGCAAATCAACTACTTGTGGTTTTCAATCCTTTACTTTTAAATGGATTTCAAGGCATGTAAATTTAGTAGCGTACTTGTTATCTAAATCAGCTACTGGAAATCCCAATAAGTTTAGTCGTGACATGCCGCCTATCTTTGTGTTAAACAGTCTAACTTGTGATGCAATTTTATATCAATAAAGAACTTCAGTTTTCTATTAAAAAAAAGACATGATCAATGCTATCCTCGTTATGAAGGGATGTGTTATTTTGACTTACTGTTATACAAGTAATTTTTGGAGTCAGTATATTTTTATTAAATATATATTAATCAATTAATGTTTAATTGATCTTGATTTTTATTAAACGTTTTGAGTACTTTGATGTTTAGCTTCTTTAATGTCTTAATATCTCAGTTTATCTTTTAAGGGCTTAATTAATGAAAAAGATGAATTTTTAAACCTTAAATCTCTTGTCTTATCGGTTCAACTTTGAATTGATTAAAATTAAACAATTTAAAATATAAATGAAAAAAATTGTAATTATCAATCGAAAAATTTGAAATATAATTGAAAAAATATTCAATAAACATGAATTTATTTATTTCAGTTTA
>JANTNU010000008.1:9348208-9365708 GCA_024752395.1 Erythroxylum havanense | reverse complement strand
AACCAAGTAATATTTACCTAAGTGTTCATAGAGGAAATATAATTATTACAGATGACATTATAAAAGGTCTAAATCATGAATAGCAACTCCTACAAATCTTAAAATTACCTATAAGTGGTTTTGGAAATTTAAGTCTCGGATTACCAATTTTATCAAGGAAAATACAAGAATCGTGTGTTGATCCCTCCCAACCTGCTAAAACATACATAAATAGTAAGTTAAAGTCATATGTTGTCAATACACTTGTAATCGTTATTCCTTTCCGCCCTCTATATCTCATTTGATCCTCTTCTACAAGAACTACAGCTATATGTGTACCATCATTAGCTCCAATGCAATTCTAATATGAAACAATGATCATAAGATGATAAAACAACAAATTTTAATGAAAAATATAATGAAGGGAGGAGTAAGAACATATTGAATTACCTTAAAATGTGGTATATATCTAGTATCATTGGCAATTTGTTGTGGAATCTCCTTGAATTCAGGATCGTTTGGTACAAGTAAATCTCTTGAAAATACATCTATGACACTCAAAACTTTTTAAAAACTCTGCTCACAGTTTCACCTAAATATTGAAAGCGCTCTTGGGTATCTCTATTAAGGGAACCTTTACTTAAGACATATACGAATAAACCAACTTTCTCCAAAATAGACATCTTATCTAAAGGTCCCAAACCGTAATTGTTTTCCAAAACGTACATAATTAACGAAATGTATTTTGATTTATCCTAAATGTATCAAAACGCTGCTTTTCATAACCAGTCAATAATTCATTCATCCATAGTTCTCCTGTTTGATAGGAAGTCATGCATGGTTTCTTGTATATGTAGTTAAAAAAATACACACCCATATAATCCGCTACACAAGCAACCGAATCCTAAAACTCACTCTCGTTGTCCAAAAATTGTTTAATTTGCATAATTTGTTTAACATTAGCATCCATACCTACAAATCAATAAGTAAAATTATATTCTAAATAAATATATGTCTAAATATAAAGAAATAAATAATATAACACGTAATAAAATTATAGATTACAACAATATAACAAAATATAATAAAATAATTTAACTAAGTTCATAATGTCTTACAACATACCATATCAGCATAAATGCACAAATAATAAAAACAATTAACTAAACATAGTAATGCATAGATAGAAACTATGTTTAATTTTTTTGTTGTCATACTCATATATAAACTTTATGTATTCAACTCTCTTTGTATCATCTGGTAAACCGAAAAAAGGCCTTCTCTACGAATCTTCAATCAACAAGCAAGAAAAGTAAAATTCAGGAGTACCAGTCTCTAAACCAGGCAAAGTATATAATTTTTTCAAAGCATTCGTAACATTATGATATAACGCACTTGCACTAGAATTTTGTGATGCACGAATATTCAACGTGTTAAAAATTTTTGTAATAGAAGTGTTCATCTCCATTGTTGCACTCTATTTCTCTTGAATTAACTCCATCATATTGTTAAATTTCTCATACATTGTTGCAAATCTTCCTACCCTTTTAATGGAATCAGTTCTTGCACTCTTGTTGCTTTGTGAACTTTCATTCTCCAAAACCCTTCTGTATCTTCTTCTATCTCCTTCATCTTGTAAAGCTTGAGGGGTAGCAACAGGAGTAGATGCAAAGGTCAGGGTGGTTTCTCTCCACACCTCTTCCTAATCACCAGTCACTTGATAATTGTTTAGACCACTAGTCTCATCTATATTCTTATGATCATGATAGCCTGACAACTGATGATGAACATTATGACTATCAGGTGGAGAAGGAACATATACTTCCTCAACTTCTCGTTGTTCATGTAAAAGGTCGACCACAGGACAAAATGTAATTTCTCCCAGGGTCAAACATCCAAAAAGTTAATCTAACTTATATTCAAGCTCAAGCTCAAGCCCTTCCTCTTTAAATGTTTTAAAATTGTTGTTCTCCTACACAAAAATAATTAACTTATATTTAACTATTTATTTAGTATTAAAGTAAAGGAAAATAACTTAAAATGGGCTAACCTTAATCTTCAAAATCCACCACTCTTCATTAGCAACAATTGTTCCTTTGTCATAATCTCATCCTAATCCCATTTCTTTTCCTTTCAATTGTTTCCAAAGACTCCATCTAGTTCTCATCCAATCAAACTTATTTTTCAGCTTAGTTTTATCACATTGTAAGTTGGTCGCTTTGTGAAATTCTTCCTTTACCTTCTTCCATGGTATTCTTTAACAAATAACTTCACCACGTTTTCCCTTACTCCTTTGAATATATTGGTTACAAAGGTCAAAAAAGAGAAGAAGTATTTCTTTTAGCCAACGAATTTTACCTATATCATTCCGACTTGATTTTTTTTTGAGATAATGTCATCTAATCATACAAGATGAGAAAAGGTTATGCACTTATTAACTAATTTGCAATTAGATTCACTATTGAGTTACTATAATTGGTAACAATTAGAATATTTCAATAAAATAATTATATAAATACTTTTTATCATCAATATATCTGACTTACTAACATTAACATTATTTGATCTCTTAATTTAAATTGAGTAATATAATTAACTTATGAATATTATTAAAAAATTATATAAAATTTTATTGTAATATGTTTTTATTTAACCAAATAATTATTAAATAATTACATAATATTATAAAAATAAAAAAATTTAAATTTAAATAGTAAATATTAAATGATCAACCTTGAACGCATTATCAATTAAAATTAAATACTAAATTAAATTAAAGATTGAAATATAAGTATTCTGCACATATAAATTAGATATTGAACATTAATATCAACTATGATACAAATTTAATCGAACCATATAAAACAAAATAAAATATAATTGAAATTATCAAAAACCACCAAATACGACCCATCTATATCAACGAGCAATTTTAATTGTCCATGACAAGTTACACACTTTCAAATTATATGGTGGCTATCCATTTGTTTTATGTGATACAACATTATATATGTGTGAAATCATGTTATTAATTTATGCAATAATGCATACATACATATATGAAAACTCTTGTTTTATGCGATACTGTGTATATAACTACATATATATATACACAAATGAAATCATGTCGAAAACTTAGGCAATACTATGTATATATACATATATGAAAACTTATGCGATAATATATATATATATATAATATGTTGAAAACTTTTGCAATACTGTATATACATACATATATGAAAACTATTGTTTATATGCGATACTGTTCATATATATATATGTGTGAAACTTTCAAGTTATTCATTTATTTTTGTTTTATGCGATGTATATATACATATATGAACACTTATACGATACTGCATATATACATACATATATGAAAACTATTGTGTTATATGCGATACTATTCATATGTGTGTGTGTGTGTGTGTTTGTGTGTGAATATTTCAACTTATTCATTTATTGTTATTTTATGCAATATTGTGTGTATATATACATATGAAATCACGTTACTAATTCAGGCAATACTTTATATATATACACATATATGAAAACTATTGTTTTATATGCAATACTATGCATATGTGTGTGTGTGTGTGTGTGTGTGTGTGTGTGTGTGTGTGTGTGTGTAATCATGTTATTAACTTATTTTTGTTTAATATAGACAAAAAAAAACTTACTATTGTTTAATGAGATACTGTGTATATAAATCATGTTATTAGTTTATGCGGTTCGGTGCATATATATTTATAAGAAAACTAGTGTTTTATGCAACGCACAAATGATGACCCCTTTAAAGGCACTTAAAAGTCAAATAGCTTGAATCACTTAAAAATCAATTTGCTTCAATATTAAAAATCACATGGAATGATCTACATTCTACTAAATCCATACAAATACACTATTTGTATTAGTGACAGACATTTCAATATTAACAATTACAAATCCCAAGTTCTAATCCTTACCTCTCTACCCTCGAGTCTTGACACACATTATGAACAAAAATGACTGCTTGCTAACTATATATCTTGACCTCCAAACTTTCAAGTTAATGCTCTGTTAAATGAAAAGATTAGTGTTAAACAAATGGTTAAATAAATGCAAGTGAAGCCAAATTCATCAATGTACACACAAACTTACTTAAACTCGCCAATCTCTTAGGACTACACAAGTTAAATATAGTCAGAATTAAAGGCTTGAGCACAAAAGGGTCAATAATAATAATAATATGATGTTACTATAACTATCTAAGCATTAACACCGAAACAACAACAACTTTAAGAATCAATCCTTGAATCTTAACACTATAACAAAAATGTAAGTTCACACTCAATATAACCCAAGTTAACACTTAAAAAACCCTTTTCCTTGATTAACGAGAAGCAATAAAGGAAACCAAACACACAAGATTTTAAACAGGCAGTCCCCACACAGGCACATAAGATTCTAAGTTAAACCTTTTTCGATCTCAGTAATTATAAAAAAGCTAACAGGCAATACCCACACAAACACACAAGATTCAATCAAAAAATAGAAACAATCCTCCTTTCAATCAAATGAGGCATGATCAGAACATAAAACGAACAAAATTTATAAACGAAAACAAAGGAAGACAACATTGGCAAGATCAAAGTGAACCCACAAAGAGTCGGTTAAGAATCAGAGTCACTAATCAGGTAATGTAAGTTATCTTTTCCATTTTAAAGATAGTAATAGGCAGTGGAGTAACTGAGAGTAATCAATTAAGTCATAAATGAAGTTAAATGCATGCAATACAACAAGTAGCTACTTTCTCCTAACTGCTACAATAACCTTCGACTGTACCAAATCTATATAAACCTCAACTACTCTGAGACTTCATTTAATGAAACTAGATCTATCTCAGATTTCATTCAATAAATCTCATATTGCATTCATTAAATCATACTTGATGTTCCATTAAATCAATTACAGCTAGAACCATCAATCAGTAGCATAGATAGTTAGAAAAATCAATCAGAAGCATAGATAGCTACCTCAGTACGCATGATGGGCTTCCCATAAAGGCTGCTACTCCCAGCTGGGGCATCTGTCTCTCATTCTGTGCAAGTAACTTAGGAAGTTTGAATCTTTCAATATGTCTTTCACTCTGTTTTCTTTCAATTTGTCTTTCACTTTGTGCACTCAAAATCAGGTTAATTAGAAGTTTGAAAATACCGTTAAGAAGAGGATACGCCAAAGAAGTAAGATTATGATAAACCATGCAAACATGCCAATTGTATTACATGTTCAAAACCTTGGACAAGTTCATACCAACATTTCCAAAGGTATTATGTATCTCCAGCAGTAGAAAATGGACATCAAAATTAACAGGTTGCATATCAATAATTTAATAGAGTACTAATAAATCATCACATTAGTATCCCTCCTCCTATGATCTCAATGTAGTCAAAAACTAACAAACAAACAAAAAAAGTACAGAATCTTCAAACAAAAGGGGAGATTAAATATGCCCTAATTTAATATACGAAGCATCTTTTGAATGAATTTAGAGCAAAAGAAGTCAATGCTCACCATAATTCAAGATTTAAGGATTCAGTGGAGAAATCATCTCTCAAGTAAACTGTAAAATCACTACCACCTTTTGTATTTTTTGGCCTAATGGTCTAGCTCTTAAGTTAGAGAAAGCTTGTAGCGCAATAGCAAATAATCTTTATTCACTTTCAGACAAATAAATAAAACCATATCTACGGATAGAAAAAATACTAAGAGCTTATGACTCATTAAATAGTTTGATTATGTAAACAATGTTATGGCCCCAACTTTACTCTCCCAAGTTGTTTTGCCTTCTTCCAAAAGAACTCTTATGTTCATAACAAGTAATAAGACAGCATCTTTTGGTTTAATATATGATTCCACTAACAAAAGGCAAAGAACACAATTGGCAACTTTTTTTGAACATGCCCTAGTGGTATTCTAAAAATACTATAGTAGAGGTCATTCGTAAGTGAAGAACAAGACTACCCGGGTTGATGTTGCATAAGCTCCATAATGTACTTCTTTGCAAGATAATGCCTTCAAAGCAGTAAAGAATGATTGTACCTACAATTTTGTATCTTAGATAAGAGGTAGAGAAAAAGAAAAAGAACATAATGAAATCTACAAACAAAAGCAATAAGGATAGTACCTTTTCAACAACGGATGTAAGTTTCAAAGTAAAGTACAAGCCTGTGATTAGAGATGAAAAAAGGCTTCCATATTCTTTATTAAGAAAGAAACGGTACCAGACTGGCGTAGGTAACAATGCCCAATATAGAAGCATCAGATACTCAACCAATGTTAGCATTTGGCCCTGGGAAATAAGAGCAAATGAATTAGAAAACAAAGGGCTAAATGAAGTATATCATTCACAAGGTTAAAATGCAAAAAGTAGTGAATGAAAGATTGATCTTAACAAAACAAATTTAATACAACTGTTAGGGGAAAAAAGATCATAGATGATTCCCACAGGTTATCTCACCTGTTTCCAATAATTTCTACCTCTACTGTTCTTGTAATACATTAAAAGAAAACATTTGAATACCATTGTTGCTTGTCGGATCAAAGTATCTGAACAGTAATGATGAATTATTTAGAGAAAATAAATGATTATAAAGAACTAAGATTCATAATATATCCATTAGGACTTTGCATACACACCCACACATACTGACCTTATGTCTTTTTTAAATCTTAAAAAGAAGCCTAGACTTGAGAGGCAATCACTTGAATGTCAAAATATATCAAAAGGTGAGATAGATTCTAGAGGAATCTTCCTTTCAACAGCCTCCACAAATTTGGATATAGGTATATTGATATGTGTTTTTTTGTAGAACTCAACCTCTCTCTCTACAACCATGTATCTACAATATATCAAAAAAGGTTCAACAAATAGAAAGTACAAACTTACCATTCACCAGGATGATAAAAATAACATGCCAGAAAGGTGGAATGGATTTGGGAGGAAGCATAATCAATGGGTATAAAAGGTCATCATTCTGATACCACCAATAAACACCAACCACATGAATTACAAATGCAAGACATATGCTAACCAACACAAAATTTTCCTCTCTCTCTGCAAAAACTATTAATTGACTAATCAATACTCACTTTCTTGACCCACTAAGAGATGAATGAATAGAATTCAACAAAAATATGAAATAGTAATAAATACATGATAAGAAAAATATGTGCCTTAAGACCAGTTTGTTTTCGCAGAACATCATTTGACTTAAACATGACAACAACTATCCAAATAGTAAAAAAAGAAGCCTGGATTTTTAGAAAAATACTATCTATAAAAATGAACAAATTAAGAAAGCAGGAAAGCTACAGGATGCTCGAATCGTTGATTTGAATATTAGAGAGAAAAGAACACAAATACTTGCAAAAAATTCACAATATTTAATCACTAAACATTATTTCCACAATGTGTCAAGTATTAGAGAAAGTAAATTCAAGTAGTATGACAACTTCCTTTGCATATATTTCCCTACTTAAACATCCACCTCCCCCACCAAGAAAAAAATAATAATAAACACCCATCTCAATCGAACCCATACTCGACTAAACCATGAATCTGGTAAGCAATAATATTTAAGAAGGAATGAGAAAATAAGACAATCTAGAGAAGAAACTTTAGTAAAGTAGGACAATAATAATCAATAAAAGGTGCGTTATGTCGAAAACCCTAAAACTCAACGAGCAAACAGAATAAAAAGAAAACCGTAGATGAGTTATCGACCTGATTCATGACGTTGGGGCTAACTTCAAGAGGAAGCCACCTCTTAGCAGATAAGCTTTCATCTATAATTGCCATATTCTTCCTTTTCCACTTCGGGACTGAACTCCTCAATGGCACCGAAATCAACTTCAAACCTTCTCTCCATTTGGTCTACTCTCTTTCATTGATTCTTGGGAGTGAACGAAAGAAGCAAGGAAAATGAGATCGCATGAGGGTGAGCGATGAGAGAAAACGAAAGCAACGAAAGAAGGGAGAAGACTCTGGAAGTCTGGAGACTTCGAGAAATGAGAAATGAGACGTGTGAGAGTTAAATGAGGAAAAAATGGAGATTTGGTTGAAAAAAATCAGCTAACAGGGTAAAACGTTCCTATAGAAGAGCTAATTGGAAATTAGCTGGTTGGGTTGAATCAGCCAACCTAACCAGCTCTTTACCAAACAAAGCTTATGAGCTTTTTCTTAAAGTCAATTAGCTAAAGTGGGTTGACCAGCTAAAAAAGAGTTAATCAACTCTTCACCAAACAAAGCCATTATTGGTTTTTCCCTTACAAATAATCAACTGCTTGTATAAAACGTTGCTATTGGGTAACTTTTCAAATTTTAGTTGTTTAGGATAAATCAACCGATTATTTGTATTCATGTCAAATAAGAATTTCAGTTGTTTGAAATAGTCAAACAGCTGAAAGACTTGAATCAGCTACAAAATAGTTGATTCTGTCTTCTCCAAACGTAGTCGTAACTCAAGTGCCAAGCTTTCTCTTTAAGGTCTTCCAAAAGTAACTTATAACCTTCATATCCCCATATAAAATAATGGGTTTTGGGAATCGTATAATCTTACTATACTTTTGAACAACTAGTCAACAATATTTGAGATATCAATGGTCTTCTCATACTAAATAAAGTGAATATTTTAGGAAAAATGATTCATACCTACCATAATTAGTTATTTCCCTTTGATGTCCTCAATAGTCGAAGAATAGACTCTGTGCTAACATCCACTTAAGGTTATGTTAGAATTAGTAATGACGTATATGACTTATAAGAATTATAGCCTCTTTGCCTTTTTCAAGTCACACATTGCTCAACTATATGATGCACATCTCCAGTCAAATATGGTCAATAAAAGTAATCCTTAAATGATTTTATAATCTTTTTCTCACCAAAGTGTTCAGCTAACCAACCTATTACATGTCAAGCACTAATAAACTTTTTTTTATTACAAAGGAAAGAAGAAAAAGACATTATCACAATGTAATATAACACGCCTTACGCATCTCGGTGGATTAGCTTCATAACGACCATCAGATACTTCTGTAGGATATGCAAACTTGGACTTAATAAGACTGCTAGAACTGTTAGGCTATCGGCAGACTGATTTCTTTCGCAATAGACATGCTAAATTTGCACCTCTCAAGATCGGTGTAATTGTCTATGAATACCTGCCACCAAATAAGTATCCTCAGATAGAACTATTTAGGAGGAAGATAGAATGTTAATCACCCTAAGAAGTCCACGTCGACAAGCACTAATAACTCTTATATCAAGCAAGTAGGAATATATGATCAACTAGCCTTAAAAAGATACTTGTCGTGCTTATAAAATCTTTTATAGGTCTCCCACTTACACAACCATCAATATATCTCTCCTTCAATACTTAAAAACTTAGAAGTCTATAATTAAGAAAGAAAAAGAGAGTGTATATGAATGAAAGGGCATCTATAACCATATTTGTTTGTCCCCCCTTATAGCAAGGCATACGAGGCAACTCCTTTAACAATCCATCCCACTTAACACGTCTCCTACTTAACTTACTTTTAGTTTTAAGGTATTTTAGTGACTTACAGTTTAGGTTAAATTCATAAGACCTCCAATGCTTGAACACCTTTTCAATTTATTCCCTAACTTTTATAAATTATCAAAGACCCCTTATTGTTTTATTTTTATAACAATTGTCCCCCAGCCATCAAAATCCACTAAAAACCCTAACTTTAATTTCCAATATGATGTTATTTTCATTATATGGAGTAATGAATGACGTGATGATAACTGAAAATTATAGCATATTTACACCCCTATTTGATATTATTTTAAATCATTTATGTAACACATTTGGCTGAATAATGTTGCATTTTATTGTTAATAACTCAATATATTTAGTTTCATATTTTACTAAAAGGAGATTAAATTATATATATATATTTTTTTTTTAAGTTTGACATAGCTTAAAGATGAAATTCAAAAGGCAACCAAGAAGGAAAACGCCACCAATCAAGAGACACAAAACAACATAGCAGTAGAAAAGAAGCAAGACCAAAATGCAAGCAGAGGAACCTTTATGATCGTATTAAAAAAATGATGTTTGAATAAATTTTGCTAGAGGAACCTTGATAGTAGTCTTTAGTAGAGAAGGACGTCGAGCCAACGACATAAACCAAAGGTGTTAATTGGGAGGCAACTTAAGACAAAAAAATCATATTTGAATTTCTTTGCCTTTAGCTTATTTATTTATTTCTTTTAGCTATTTATTTTCATAAAAAATTAAAATATTTTTGCTATTTTATCTTTTGTTTTGCTTGGATGTTCCTTTTTTTGCATTTAGCTATTAAATTGGGGACAATGTAAAATTTAAGTGTGGGGGAGGAGAATAAAAAGACATAACTTGTTTGCATTTTATG
This sequence comes from Erythroxylum havanense, assembly GCA_024752395.1. Lineage (NCBI taxonomy): Eukaryota > Viridiplantae > Streptophyta > Magnoliopsida > Malpighiales > Erythroxylaceae > Erythroxylum > Erythroxylum havanense. The sequence goes on along the minus strand of JANTNU010000008.1, from coordinate 9,355,289 downwards.
AAAATTGAAAATTTTAAAAAAGGATATTATTTTTTAAAAAATTTTGGATTGCTTGCTTAGGTTAGTTAGCTTTGACATTATTTTATTTTATACACATACATTTAGTTTTTATCACCACAAAGGAAAAAGAGAACAACAAATTTTAACATTATGATTGACGGATTAGCAAGTTGCATAGGTTATTTTCTTTAACATAACATGCTTTAAAACTCTTTTGCTTAATTTTAGGTTCAAACTTAAAGAACATCTTACTAAATTTAGTTTATAAGCAATTGGAAGTCTAATTTTAATTTGACATACATGGCATTAATGAGAGACTTTTACTTAATTAAAAAAATAAAAAATGTCTAGTATCTTTGATGATTTTCATTTACTTTTAAATACTGGAGAAATAGTGAAATTTTAATTTTCTAAAAATGTTATTAATCGACTTCCCCTTTGAGACCAAAACAAAATGTTATTGGGAAAACACTTTATGAAAAAAGTTACTTTTTAAATAATAAAGTGCTCTTTTTAGACCAAACCAAAAATGGTTGCTGGGGAAACAATTACAAGGGACCAATTACTCATTTGAGATCATAAGTAAAGTGAGAAGATGAACCAAGCAGAAATGATAAAGTGTCTATTATGTTAGGAGCTAGTTAAATAATAATAATTTAAATCAAACCAAGATACTTTGTTTGTAGAATTAATGTACTGACATTGCTTATAGACTAACTTTATTAAAATGAGATGTGAATTCCTTTAAAATGTGAGGTTAAAATTGAATTTTTGAAGATGTTATGTTAATAATTAAACCAATTGTGAATATGCTAAAACATTATGATTTTCGTAAATAAATTTTATAGGTGGTTGTTTAGTTTTTCTCAATTTAATTTATTTTATATGAGATATGGTGGTAAAAGATATTCATCTTTTTGCATTATAGGGTTGTTTTATCGAAGACAACCAAAAATTAAGTATGGGAGAATTTGATAAGTAAAAATTATAACATATTTTACACCCTTATTTGCTATTGTTTTAAATCATTTATATAGGACATTTAGGCGAATAATGTTGCATTTTATTATTAATAACTTAAGAGACACAAAATAACACAATAGTAGAAAAGAAGCAGGACCAAAACTCAAGCATCTAAAGGAGAAAATGCAGGAACCTAAGAAAAGCCATAAAATGTAGTAAGTCAAAGAGAAAACGCAAACACTTCAGCTAGAGGAAAATGACAACGCAAAAACAAAATGACCGTGAATAAGAAAAAAAAAATAATACCGTACATAAATTAAAAAAAAACATGTTAGAAGTCAGAGAAGCAGCATCCACAACGTAATGGAGCAGAAGAATAAGACAAAGCAACAAAAATAAACATAAAGCGCAATGCATAAGACAAAACACTAAAATTAAATGCAACATAAATAGTAGGAGTAAAACAGGAAAAAAGCAACAAAAATCCCAACACGACCTGACGTATACAACTAGCTGGTTGATTTTTAAATTTTAATTTGTTAAATTTCTCATATTATCTCAATCATGTTGAAATTATATGACTAAATAAATTTTAAAACTTTCTTGTTCAGTTGAAAATATTAGATTAAATTTATGTTTTATTTCTTTAATTTAATTAGATTCAATCTAAACACCAAGACCACAACTTCCCTTTTTATTTAAGTATTAATTTAGCGTAATTCATAAGTTTCCATTATAATTATTTTAGTTTTTGAATTTTTTTAATTAATGAGGTTAATTTTATATGTGAATATAATTGGATGAAAATATTATATGTGCTTCGTTATGTATATTCAATATTTTCTTAAATTGAAAATAGTATAACTTAAGGTATCGTGTCAAAATAATTATGTATTATAAAATTGGATTTTATGTTTGCTCAAAAAAAGTTGTAATAAGTTTATTTTTTTAAGTTTTGTTTATGTATCTTATTTATGTAGTTAAAAAAACATTGTGTTAGCACGTTGATTATGTTTATTTTGAATTTCCTTCATATAAGTAAAATTATTAAGATGCAATTGTTTCTTTTAAAAGCATTACATTTAATAAATTAGATAATAAATTAACTTTTTTTAGGATAAACTCTTATTTGTCTTATATTATATTGTTTAATATAATTATTTAACAAATTGAACATAAAAAGGATATAATTTTATACCCTTAGGGACATGTATCACAGTATTAAGCACAAATTCGTAGAAATAATTTGGACATGAGGAATTGTTTTACAAATTTAATTTTTAAACATCTTATTTTACCGTCGTTACAATTATCATATACTTTATTAACTAGCGTACATCGATACAATTTAAACTTATCAAAGAAGAGTTCACACGAGACTTCTGTTCTTGTTGAGCTCATCCAATAACACTTGTGTTATTTTTTAACAAATGTGCTACCTCTGTTAAGCTTTTCACCTCACAATATCTTCCTTCCACACTTGTGTTATTTTTTTAACAAATGTGCTACTCCAGTTAAACTTTTCACCTGATAATATCTTCCTTCCGAATTGGCCTACCAAACGACCTTAAGTTTAAAAATAGGGGCGATGCGCCGCTCCAAATCATAGAATAAGTAAAATAATGTTAAAAGTAATGATATTTCACTTTCATCATTTCCGGCTTCCATTTATCTTACACCTCTCGAGTCATTTCATAAAGTTGGACGAGAGTCAGTTTTATGGTTTCACCTGGTCCCTTATCTTCGGGACGACCTGCTGGTTCTTGTGGTCATGGAAGAATAGATCCATTTTCGATCCTCATTTCTCCTGGCCCTCATCTCCAATTCACACCGTTCTTGCCTCCGTTCACCAGATACACAATGCCTTGAGTTGGCCCAGGCACACAGCGCCTGGCCAATCCATGCGACACATGCAGCTCATCGGCTGGAGTCCTCTCGAGACAGATTGGGTTAAACTTAACACGGATGGGGCCAGTCGGACAGATCCAACTTCGACCTCAGCGGGCGGCCTTATCCGGGACAGCATGGGTGCTTGGCTTGAGGGTTGTGTTCAGAACCTGGGCTGGTGTAACTCTTTCACTGCAGAGCTTTGGGACGTCTTCAATGGCTTGCAGTTGGCCTAGGACCTCGGCTACCGTCGGGTGCTCTTAGAGTTGAACTCCAATGTCGCGCTTCAGTCCATTTCAGATTCGACCCACCGCCTCACTTCCATTAATCCCCTTGTAGTGGGCATTACGGAACTTCTCAACCGTAACTGGACAGTCTTCCCTCGCCATACATACTGGGAAGGCAATCATTGTGTCGACTGGCTCGCTTCAGCAGCCGCAGATTTTGATTTAGGGGTTACCACTTTTGTATATGTACCCATCGGGTGCTTTTCTCTCCTCCTCGAGGACATGGCGGGGTCTCAACACCCACGCAATATTTTGTAATTGTTTGTTCTCTTTCTCTTGAATGAAAAAAAAAGGAGTTGTCACGATGTCGTTTTAGATAAAAACCAATGTTCTTCTGCCGGCGGCTTTTTGAAAGCTTAGTGCTTTCAAGACGGAAGAAAGATCACTGTGGAGAAGAAAACGAAGAGAGAGAGAGGGAGAGAGGGGGGAACAAAGGTAGGTCTTTTCTCTCTCCTCCATCAGGGCAGAGGTCCCCAGCTACGAAGAAATCATAGAGCTCTTTAAAACCTTTTTTTTAAATCTCGTTGACTTTACGTAAGCTTTTCAATCTCTAGTCCTTTTTTATACCCTTTTTCTTTCTTTCTTTTTTTTTGTTTCGTTTTGAATACTCATTTCTCTCATCTTCATCCTTATCTTACGAATCCCATCTTTTATCTCAGTTTAGTAAGTTTGGTTTGGACCAGAAAAGGGGTTTGTTAAGTTTCCACTCTAAATTTGAATCCCTTTTCTAATTGAGCTCGGTGCCCCTCACTCTTATCAAGGGCTTTGGATGCTAGGTTTTTGGAATATTGGTTGGAATTGGTTGTCATCGTAGGGTGGTTTAGTTATTTTGTTTTTGAGAAATTGGGTTCAAGGATTTGGGTTTTTAAGAATTCTTGGGTTTTAGGGTTTTGGTGATGATGGTTTCAAGTTTCAATATTTATTGAGGTTTTTGCGGATTGGTAGATTTTAGAGTCTATGCATATCTGAAGCTCTGAAAGGTTGGATTTTGATAGGCTTAAGTGACTTATATGATAACTTATTGAACGCTGAAGTCAAGAGTGATAGCTATGGCTGCTAACAATAACCAACCCAAAGGCCTTGGTCAATCCTCGTCACCCTTTGGAAATGTGGGGATGGTCAACCCGTCAATGCCCACAAATCCAACATTTTCTCAGTCACAACTAGGGAGTGGATTTCATGGTCAATTCCAGCTGTCCCAAGCACAGGCCAATGCACAAGCACAATTGAAAGCGCAGCAGGCTCATGCTGCACAAATTCAAGCAGCGCATGCTCAATTTCAGGCACAGCTGCATGCCCAAGGTATTTCTCTTGGCCAGGCTCAGAATGCTGGACTAGGGAACTTGGGATCTTCTTCACCCTCATTTGGTAATGCAAGTGCAAAGAGGCTTATGCAGAAGCCCCCAGTGAGGCCTCCTGGTGTTCCTATGGGAAACATGGTTTCTCCTTTAAAAGCTATGGATCTCAACTCTGCTGCACGCAAAAAGAAGCAAAAACTTCCTGAGACACAGCTGCAAGATAGGGTGGCATCAATTCTGCCAGAGTCTGCTTTGTACACACAACTGCTTGAGTTTGAAACTCGTGTTGATGCTGCATTAACTAGAAAGAAAGTTGACATTCAGGAGGCTCTTAAAAGCCCTCCTTCTGTGCAAAAAACCCTTCGTATATATATCTTTAACACATTTGCCAACCAGATAAAGACCATCCCATCCAAGCCGACTGCTGATCCCCCAACTTGGACTCTTAAGATTGTCGGGAGAATATTAGAAGATGGAGTAGATCCTGACCAACCTGGAGCTGTTCAGAAATATAACCCTATGCACCTAAAGTTCTCATCTTTTTTCAAAAGAGTCACGATTTCTTTGGATCAGAGATTATATCCTGACAATCATGTTATCATATGGGAACAAGCTCGATCACCTGCACCTCAGGAGGGTTTTGAGGTTAAGAGAAAGGGGGATAAAGAGTTCACTGCAAATATACGTTTGGAAATGAATTATTTGCCAGAGAAATTCAAGCTCTCCCCAGCTTTGATGGAAGTTCTTGGTATTGAGGTTGATACACGCCCAAGAATAATAGCTGCAATCTGGCATTATGTGAAGGCTAGAAAACTGCAGAACCCGGATGATCCAACATTCTTTAGTTGTGATGCACCTCTTCAGAAAGTATTTGGGGAAGCAAAAATGAAATTTACAATGGTTTCGCAAAGGATATCACCTCACTTATTTCCACCCCAACCTGTTCTATTGGAGCATAAGATTAAACTTTCGGGGAATAGTCCAGCTGGAACAGCCTGCTATGATGTGGTGGTAGATGTGCCCTTTCCAATACAGAGGGATTTGTCTGCTTTATTGGCGAATGCAGAAAAGAGCAAAGAGATTGATACTTGTGATGAAGCAATATGTACTGCAATAAGGAAAATTCATGAACATCGGAGAAGGAGAGCATTCTTTCTTGGATTCAGTCAATCACCTGTCGAATTTATAAATGCTTTGATTGAATCTCAAAGCAGGGATTTGAAACATGTAGCTGGAGAAGCTAGCAGAAGTGCAGAGAAAGAGCGCCATGCAGATTTCTTCAACCAACCCTGGTTAGTCCAGTTTTCAATTTACTTTTTGTGCTTTTAATTGTTTTTCAGATGCTTCTCATTCCATATAGAAAGCATATTATGCTCCAGGTGACTTGATCACCAAAATTTTTAGTTTCACGCTTGAATTTTAATGGTGGTGGAAAATGTCATACTGAATATGATTGGCTCGGTGGACAACGTTAAATTCAGGATCATTAACGGAACTCTTTACACTTCACAATTGTACTAGCCACAGTTGATATTTACATTTGTTCTGGTTCTGACATCGTAGCCTATTTTATTAGAGTTACTTGGCCTGAAATAGAAGAACAAGAATGAAAGAAAATTCTCACATCCCCTCCTAGTTAGACTCTATTTGTGTGTCTTTCCTGTATCAATGATCCTTGTTTTCATTGGTAAAAAGGCTGTCCTATGCTTATGTGGTTCTATCTGGTTACTGAAACAGGGTTGAGGATGCTGTAATAAGATATATGAATCGGAAGCCGGCAGCTGGAGGTGACGCTCCTGGAAGCACATGAGTTGGGGAGTTGTCGGCAGTGGTTCATCATACTTGGCATCTGCAGAAACTTTGGGGGCTTGAACTTAGCAGTGGCCAGAGCTACTACTATTACTAACCATTTAGTCCTAATTGGCATGGCCATTCAGGCAGGAGCAATGTTTTTATTCTTGTGAAACGTCTAAAAAAGATTCGGTGTAACTTGTTAGGCATAACTGTCCTGCTGGTTAGAATATGCTCCAATGAAATAGAACTTGGCATCAGTTATCATTGTGATTTACCCGTTCATTTTTCTGGATAACAGGCATCCATTCCGAAAAGGAGAAATGAAAAATTGATTGCCATTTTGTGATTTTAGACGTGGTGAATTACTTAATCCTCTCTGGCGAAAATGTAGGGACGTTTTTTTTTTCCCGATGTTTTGTTGAGGGCGTTGAATTACTTAAAAATAGAGTTTATCAGTATCAGGCCAACAAAATTAACCAAGTTTTATCTTGTGATGTATAAGGTGGGTTTGACGGTGGGATCCTCCAACCTTTATAACAAATCATCAAGCAATCGAAAAACAACTTAATTAGAAATATGTTCAATTGGATCCACCGCCGGCTATCTAAAGCAGAGAAGCAAGAGGAGATCTAGATCTAGAGTGATCGGCTAGATCCAGATTTGAAGCAGTTGGGCATCCGACTGGACACAGAGCTGCCTTTCAGCCTGCCGCCGGCACCATGGCTGTCCCTCCGCCTCCGAGGGCTCCTCCTGACCCTATTCCTTCGGACCCTAAACCAGCCCTGATTCGGAGACCGGACCCCAACTGTCTATAACCTTTGGATTCGAGACCCAACTGCTTGGACTTAACAC
>JANTNU010000008.1:9324631-9338621 GCA_024752395.1 Erythroxylum havanense | reverse complement strand
CTTTTTTCAGGTATTAGTTATTTCCTATTTCTTATTTGTTGAAAAATAATTATTACTTTATTTTATTTATAACACTACTTTTGTTATCTTATAACTTGTAATTTCTTGATTGGATCAATTCGAAAATGGTATTCTAAAATTGAAAAGGTTTGCAATTTAGATTTTAAGCCAATGTATGAGTGCAACAGGCTGTGAATGAAACTGGAGCATATTTGAATTTATCCACTAAAAAAAGTAATGGATTGGAGCATAAGAGGTTGAATGACTTTGTTTTTGTTCGTTAAAATTTAAAACTTCGGGAAAGGTATGTTATTTTCATTATTATCATAATTAATTTCGATAAAATTTTTTAATAATTAAATTTAATTATTTACTAGGAGTCTTAATAACACAAGTAGTTTATCTGATCCAATTGCCATTGATAATATTGATCTTTTGGTAGATTGAGTTTCTGAAGAACCCAATTTGATCGATGTAAATGATATAGATTTGGAAGATAATCTTGGATAGGAAAGCATTAACATGTCATTTGGTGCATTAAATTTGAATGATAATGATGATGAAACTCATATCAATGATGAGGATTTTGTACTAAATGATCACCGGGGTCAGTACAGTTCTATCGAGTATCCTCATATTAACGATTGAATTCTAGGTTTTTGTTTTTCCTCTTTTTTAATTTTTCTTGTATTTGATGTTTAAGTGAAATTCTATATATGTAATGTAACTGAAATGTTTTTGTTTCAGGTTTAACTTCTATTTGATTATTTCTTCGTCATCAACTCTTTTTGTAAATTATTTAAGGATATTTATTGTAATATTTTAAATACTTTGTATTATTCTTAATTTTATATTTTTATGATGATGATTGTCTTTCTTTATATTAATTGTGGTTATTATTTATATGTGAAATATTTAAAAATTATTGTTATTTCATATTAGTTGTCATTATTATTTATTATTATGATTTTTGAAAACATGGTTGATGTAAACAGTAAACTAGTAAAGTATATAATACAACTGTACAATATACCAATGGATTATTTTGTAAAATTTAAAAATTTTAGGGACTATTTCATAAATTTCTGAAATGATATCTGGTACTGACCGGTATCGGTACAATACCGTATCAAAATTTAATCTGGTACCAAATATGGTATGGTATTCATAACATTAATTCCAACCCTAGTAATAATTCATTAACCGTAAAACAGATGATAGAGTCATAAAAGTCTCATCAAATCATAAACGAGTCTTAACAGATTGCTTAAAAGTTGATTACAGGTTTAAGTTTCGTTAACAATTTGTTTAATTTATATCAGTTATTCTTCTGATTTCTCAACGTACATAATTTGACGCATAATTTATGAATTATGAATTGTTTAGATGTTATATGTCCTCATAATTTATAAAATTGCAAGCAATAAGAACAATCGATTTTTTATAAAAATGTTAGTAGTTGCAAATCTAATCCTATTTATCTGTAGACATGAAATACATAATAGAGATGATAATGACAGTATGACACGAGTCTGACCCGACGCTTGACGGGGGCCTAAAGTTGCCCGATCTTGAGCTCAAGCTCAATCTATAAAAATTTTTTAAATAAAAAATATAAAATGATGTCGTTTTACTTCTAAAGATCGGGGGATTAGGCCTAGGATTGAGTCGAGCTTCGACAGCCTGAGCTTGAGGTCCTGCTCGAGGTTCGGTCAACTTAGACTTGGCCGGTTGCTATCCCTAATACATATAGCAAAAAATATAATGAAAATCGGATGTGATTGATTACAAAATATGACAAGTTACGAATTAAAATAAAAAGTAACTTCATTTAGACTTGGGTTATTTACAAAAAAAGTTCTAAACTTTACTCGATTTTATAATTATAGATTGAATTTAAAAAAGTAATTATTCAATACTTAAATTTATAATTTTTTTCAACTCTAGCCTGATATTAATATCTCCGTTAATGTTACTGACGTGATTTGTTATATAAGATAGAAACCTTAAATACTTATATATATGTTAGATTTAATTAAACTAACTAATTAATTTTTATTAAGTTGCTTAACTAAAATCCTAATGTTTGTCTCTTTAAGGATGTTCGTATTCCTGTTGGGGGTTCTAATTATAATTATAATATTAAATAAAATTGAAGTTTTTTTAAGTTAACCATTTAGACTTCGAAAAGTTCGCGTTTTCTATTTTTCGGTCTCGAACCTAAAATTGGCGGGAAAAGAAACACTACTGCTCTCTTCCTCTGCTTTTGCTGTTAATTTGATAGAGAGAATGGAGGCTTCGGGAGATTCAAACTGGAGAAAGGAAGTGGATGAGAAGCTCAACCGCCTTCACTCCCTCCAGTTCGGTGTCGACTTGGCTCTCGAGAATGGTGACTTCTCCACCGCCTACGTCCTCGCCCTCCGCCTCCACGGCTTTCTCGACTCCCATTCTCTCACCGACCTCGATGAAGCCCTAACTCGCCCCATCCGCCGCGAAGCCCTATGTAAACTCGATTCTGCTCGCCATTCTCTATTTCCCAATTCTGACCGGTACTGATTGTTAGGTTTATATATATAGAACTTCTTATGCCAATATAATGGGGACAGGCTTTGGTTTCGAACTAGATTTTGTTTTTACTTCTTTTTTTATTGTGTTTTAGACTTTTATTTGTATTGTGGACTTTGGAGGTTAAATAGAGACCATGGTTGTTTGCTTACGTTCCAGGAGAGCATTTGAACAAGCAGATAGAGTTCTTGGCAAGGTTTTTGAAAGGAGAGTGGGTGTTGAGAAGATCAAGCAGTCAAAGTATTTCCAATCCCTTCTTCATCGATATGGCATAAACTCTTCCAATGAACCGGTATGGCATGTATATAAACTTGATGCCTTTCTAGTCTTTTTGCCTATATTGAGTAATCATTTTAATGGATAGGTTGTAATACTGTTTAGCACACGTCATTGTTCAATCGTTCTTTAGTCTTCTAATGGAATGAAAGTAAGAAAACAGGGGAAAAAAAGAAGAAAAAAGAAAAGATTTTTCTGATGATTTGTCTCAGGTTGACCAATTGGTGAGGAAGGAAAACTCCGATCGCAAGACATCAAAGGTTATGATGCAGGCGAAGTTGACATCTTTATATGGAAGCAAAATCTCGAAAGCAAACAACATATCACTTACGAACTCTTTGAACTCCAAGAATGATGTATCAGATGACTGCATGATTGTAGAAAGGGATCATTCCTGTCAAAATCAACCTGGAGTTCCTGCTCTCTCTACAAAACGTCCACTGACAGACATAAGTAGCCCCAGATACGATTGTTCGAAGTCACTATCAAGCAATGAAGAAGCAAAATCAGATGTTTCTGGAAGTGCATTTGTAACCGCGAGAGCGAAAATGGTACTTCTTGGCCACTTATTGTCCTTATCCTTTTAGATGTGGTTTATGTAGTATAATGTGAGCTGTGAGAAGAGGATCCGTTATTGATGTTTTTCTTCTCGACCACAGTATGTTTTGCAACTATAGCCAAATAAATGTCAAGTTGACATCATAAAGTGGGAAGATGGATGTTACCATACTGATTCATATCATACAGCAATGACAGCTTACAAATTCTGTTAGGCATCTTAAGTTGCTTTCTTTTCTACAGAAGGAAATAGCTCTAAATCAATTATCTGCAGCTCTTATTTGCCAGAAAATAGCAATAGGTTCTCTATCTCTATGAAACTTTGACTGGAATTCAAATGGGTTCATAGTGATGAAGATGATGACTTAAAGGGTATTAATATGTAATTTTCTGAATAGACATAAGCGCCAAGTATGCAACATCGGAAGGTTTGTATGAAAAAGAGTAAAACATTTTTCTGTTGGTCCAATGTAAGCATATTGTCACTACCTTTTTTTATTAGGAAATGGATGCGAGGCAAAAAAGAGGGTTGACAGGATCCCCTAGTGGATCTGCTTCCCCACAAAGTGATAACATAAACCGGGGCTATGGGGCCAGGTATGGTTTTTCTCGCCGTGGTGTTCGCGGCAATTTCATTCCTCCTATAAAATCAAATGGGGGAAGCACTGGAGCTATGAGCGCACGGGTTGCAGGAAAGGGTGATGATGCGTTAGATGACTCGACAAGGAGATGGTGAGTTCAGTGATTTCTCATCCTGTTTGTAGCAATAGCTGCTTCCTCTCAAATTTTTTTTTTTTGATATTATGAATTTGGAATTAGACTGACATTCTACATATTCCTTTGCTAATCAAGCTTGGAAATGCTCTGTGGACCTGATGGTGAACTTCCTGAAAAGTTGAGAAACTTGGAGCCTCGTCTCATTGAGCACATAAGTAATGAGATTATGGACAGAGATCCAAATGTCAGATGGGATGACATTGGTACCACACACGTCTTCAAAATTCATGCTGCATTTCAGTTTTTTTCTTCTTCCCCGTGATTCTTATTTCAGCTGTTTCTTGACAATTGTAGCTGGCCTGGAGCATGCTAAAAAATGCGTAACTGAGATGGTCATATGGCCTTTATTGCGCCCTGACATATTCAAAGGCTGCCGTTCTCCAGGAAGAGGTCTTCTTCTCTTTGGCCCACCGGTAGCTACTAAATCCAACAAAAGATTTTGAGAAATTCTAATTGATTTTTTATTTATGCATTTATTAATGCAAGCACCTCATATCTTTTTCAGGGAACAGGGAAAACAATGATTGGAAAAGCTATTGCTGGGGAGGCAAAAGCAACATTTTTCTATATATCTGCCAGTTCATTAACAAGCAAGTGGGTATGAATTGATTTCCCTCATCATCAATTTTTTAACTGCATTTTCTTTTTATGTTTTGAGAACGTCTGAACAATATTCGGTATATGATATACTTGTGAAGGCATCCTGAAACTAGCAGATATTTCAAGTGAAAAAGAAACAGGGAGGAGTCCCACTGGTTATACTGCAGAATGCTTAAATTGCACACACCTCAGTCAATGTTAACTTTTAAATGTTCTCTTCTAACTGTAGATTGGCGAGGGTGAAAAGTTGGTTAGAGCCCTATTCGGTGTTGCCACTTGTCGTCAACCTGCTGTAATATTTGTTGATGAAATAGATTCGCTTCTGTCCCAGGTAAATGCCCTTGTTTGTCTAGAAAAAGTGTCCAGAGGGCACGTTTTAGAAGTTGAATGGTTCGGATTGCTAGCATCCTTGGGATGATGTGACTCTTTAGCGATTTGGCTTGGTCCATAGAAACAATAATCTGCAAGTTAAGGTCGATACTGGATTTAAATTGTTATTGTTCTTTATGCAACATTACTCATTGAAGAGCATGTCATTAATTTTGAAGGGGCCTCATCATAATTATTTTAGTACAAATTATCTGTTGTTCACCACAAAATATGTAAAACTTAAAAACTCTTTTCATGGTTGCAGCGTAAGTCTGAAGGTGAGCATGAATCAAGTAGACGACTCAAAACGCAATTCCTTATTGAAATGGAAGGCTTTGATACTGGCAGTGAGCAAATTCTACTTATAGGTAATATTTTGTGTTATGATTGGGTTTGTTGCAGTAGTATTACTTATACTCTTCCCCATTTTTCCATTTGTGCACCACAATATATCATAGAACACTTCAAGAATTTAATAGGATATGAACTTCTAACAAACTAGGAAGGACCATTTATCAACAGATTTAGCTTTTACACGGCAAAGTTTGGAATAAGTGCTCTTCTCCCCTTTTGTGAGGCTATGCCATCTGAGATTGTCGCATGTCATGAATGGAGAACTGTTATCTTCCTCTCAACTTTCTTGGAATTACATCTTTTAAGCTTCTTGACCATTTTTTTCCCCCTTCCCATCATTCCCCACCTCTTCCTGTTAGCTGTATCACGCCTTTAAGGTTGAAATTCCTTGTGCCTTCTAATGCAAGATTCCTCAGTTTCTTCTTCTTTTTTGCTTCTGCTCTCTTTGTTAAAAAGTGAACATTTTATCAGGAGCAACAAATCGACCTCAAGAACTTGATGAAGCAGCTCGAAGGCGACTCACTAAAAGACTTTACATCCCTTTACCATCATCAGGTGAAAACTCCCACAACTTCCTATTTACCTATTGGATTCATTGCATAATGCCACTTTGAATCTATAATGCTGACCTGCTGCTATTTGAAATGAAGAAGCTAGAGCTTGGATAATCCGAAATCTCTTAAAGAAGGATGGACTGCTTAAACTTTCACAGGATGAAATTGATGCCATATGCAATCTGACAGAAGGTATGTAACACTATAGTTTTATGAGTAATCATACTTCCCGTCAGAAATTGTAGGGCCCTTGGTTTTTAGGTTTGTTTTCTTTTACTTTTGCTAGGATATTCAGGATCCGACATGAAAAACTTGGTGAAGGAAGCATCAATGGGTCCACTAAGAGAAGCTCTCATACAAGGTATAGAAATCACAAAGCTGCAGAAGGAGGATATGCGGCCAGTTTCTGTTCAGGTAGTGGAAATGAATGTTTGTAAAGGAACTCGGTATGTCTCTCTCTTAGTTCGTTGCTTTTGATCCTTATGATTTCCCTTTTTCCTTTGATACAGGACTTTGAAAATGCACTACAAGAAGTTAGACCTTCAGTTTCTTTGAGTGAGTTATATATATTTGAGGATTGGAACAAGAAATTTGGAAGCTTGTCGTTGTAGACTCCATTTCATTGTTGTAAGTAAAAGATAAAAATAAAACTCTGCGACTTCTATCCGAAATGTAATCCTGATTTCTGACAAATTTGAAATTCACTCTCAGTACTGCAAGCGTACTGCAGCCTCCATGCCAATTCTTTTATCTTACCAGTGAGTTTGAAACAGCTAGTTGCTCAGATATTAAATGCTACACTAGGACTTGTTTGGCATTGGATCTACTGATAAATCATATTAAAGCTTGCTTTATGTCTTGGGAAGCACAACGTTACATAAGGGTGGTATAATTAAATCTAAGATATGCATGGTTGAACTATTGGTGATTATAATAAGCTCTTCTATCACCGTGCATGCGAGATTTTCGCGTCTTCTTGTCGCAGACACGAGACTTAATAGGCATGAAAACTAGTTATCCGTTAGGCAAAGGGTGTATAGACCATATCTAGTAGCTGGGTAGATTTGCTGACCTCGGTAGCGGATATGGATGAGACTGCTTTATATATATATATGTATATATATAATCTAATCATGTCTTCATGGTGCTTCCCATGCCATTTGTTCATCGCTCCATCCATTCACGCACGTGCATTTCAATCAAACTACCTAACCCTGGTTCAGTATCTATTCATAAACACGTGTTCCATCCGAAGTCATTGGATCAAATCCATAAACTTATCAAGACTGACGTAGTCCATGACGACTAGCTAGGCTAATAGATATTTGCTGATAATTTGAGCATGTCTAACCATATATATGCGATCACGAACTTGTTTACTACATAATGTATGGTTCAGGTCATATGACAATAGAATAATCATGCAAGCATTGACTCGTCCAACTGATCAACTAGTGGCTAAATGTTTAATCATTACCTTCTTCTGACCAAAACCCTCAGTCCACCCGCCATATGAGCTGTCAAGAGCGGCACAAACACCGGCCTTGTTGTAGTACAAGGTTCGATTTCAAACTTCTCAACTATGGAAGCCACCACATACTTCATCTGAATGAAGGCCATCTCCTTCCCCAGACACACCCGCGGCCCTGCCTGAAAAATTGGAAACTTGTAAGGACATACCTTCATTACTCTACTTTTGTCAGGTTCCAGAAACCATCTTTGTGGTTTGAATTCCAACCCATCGTCTCCCCAGAGCGCCTCCATTCTGCCCATTCCGTACGGGAAGTAAGTCACTCTATCTCCTGCTCGGACGTCTGTGTTGTCTGGCAATCTATCGTCGAACATGGCGTGTTTCGAGTCCCAGGCTACTGGTGGATATAGTCTCATTGACTCACAGAGACATGCCTCCAGAAAACTCAACTCATCTAATGACTCATAATCCACCAATCTATCCATCACATGTTTCGCCTCTTCGACCACCTCTCTCTTTGAATTGGGATGACAGGAAAGTAGCCAGAAGAGCCATGTCATTGCTGCTGAAGTTGTGTCTCTCCCTGCCATTATGAAGTTGATGACCATGTCTCTTATGACCAGCTCCTCATGGTCAGCCATTATCAGCCTAGAAAGCAAATCGTTGTTCCTGCTATGATTGTTCCCTCCTTCAGTTATCTTCTTCTTGTTGGCGATTATCTCATCAACGTACCTGCGAACGTCTTCAACAGCATCTTTCAGCCTTTTCTCCGATCCAATCCCAAGCCATCTCTTAATCTTCCAGACTATGAACAGAGATGCTGCTCCTCGCCTTGCAGAGGTCTCTGACGCTATGTCAAAGGCCTTGGTCAGAGGAGGGACAGGTAGAGAAGGATCTAATGAACATGGATCAACCCCGAGAGAAACCTTACAAATCATGTTGAACGCAAGCCTTCTAAGCAACTCCTGCAAGTCCACAACTTTTCCGGTTTCCGCCAACTGCTCCAGAACCGGCAATAACCCGTTACCAACTTCTTCTTTCAATGTCGTGATGAAGAACTCTCGGAGGGACTTGGCCGTGAACTCATGACTCACTAACTTTCGTTGTATGCGCCAAAGCTCTCCATCCACGTTGAATATGCCATAGCCGAGAAAGTCACCGAGAATTTCGGTAAAAGGCTTCCCTTTTGGAAAGTTATTAAAGTTGGTTTTGAGTATATACTCAACATTTTCAGGATTAGCCGTCACGATAGTTCGACGTGCACCAAGGCGGTGTACAACAATAGTGTTGGTTGCTGATTCTGCTAGCAGTTCAGTGTACCAATCTAACAGGCGGGTTCGGTTTTGATAGTAAGAAAGCAAGCATCCAATTACAGGGTAGCTGTGTGGCTTGTGGCCTGATGAGCATCTGGGAACTTGTCGAGATGTGCATAGAATCAGAATGAGAGTATAAAGTAGCAGAACGTTTAATAGAACCAAACATAGGAAGCCAAGAGGGATTGTTAGGGGAGAGCCAAAAGTATCCATTTTAGCATGCAATGCAATTGACTTGAATAGAAATGGTCAGCTCAAATGTATAACAGTATAACGTCATGAGAACTATAAATATTGCACCTCCTCGTTCTATTTAAGAAAATGAAAAGGACAAACAATAAGAGTTGTCATATATATTCAACTCAACGCAAATAAGCTCTAATTATTCAAATGGCTATACCCACGAGGTCGTGTAGGGCATGTGCTTTTTCCATCTTATTATATATGTTTTCTCTTAATTGTTATAAATGTGTTTTGGTGGTGTTTTATTACTTATTGCTTGGTGGTTAATGGTTATGGACCACAATCATAGAGGGAACATGCGGTGATGGCATCCCTCTAACTGTTTTTCATATTTTTTTTTAATCTCCAATCCTCTGACTAGCTAGTTTGTCTGCTTTCCTATTAGGTGCGTATTAGAATCCTGCCTTCTTTTTGCTAAATTTCTATTCTATTTCTTTCGTATGTGATGCTGTATAAGCCAATTACAAGTAATAGATGAACAACATGAGGTGTTGCTCTGCAGGAGAAAGATAAATAAATCAACAAGAGAAGTTCCTGGATTGTTGTGATTGACATGCGATTCAGACGTTGCTATACTTGAAGCTCAGAAGGTCGGCAGCTAACTCGCAAACATTCCATAGGATTGGGGTCGTGAAAGATGGCGGAAATAGTTCTTCTGTCTGATGCTTGTTTTCAAGTGAATTCATCCATTTAATTCCTGCAGGGACAAAATAACAAGACAGTAACCTGCCCTTAATAAGCTTTAGTTGGAATGCAGGTACCATAGTTGAGACATGAATTAGTTTTCAGTTAACGAGAGTCGTTTCTGTACTGCAGCTTAGTTCATTCGCTTAGAGCGCATCACATCGCATCAAATCACATGACATTCACTGACAGACCACATACCAATGTTATTGGAATCCAACAAGGTATTGCACCTCAAAGAAAAATGTGGAATCAGTTAAAAGATCCTGCCTTTATCTTCGTCAGATAGATTCTAATTGACCGTAACATGTATTTTTTATATCAACTGATAAGGTTAAAGAAAAAAGGAATTCTTAAATTATCAAAACCTTACTTTTTATACAGGTCTCGGAGAATGTTTAAGAGTCAAATATGTAAGCTTAATTTGAGGATTTATTAAAAATTCCTTCTCAATCATTCTAGCCAACCCTTTTCGTACATCGGTTGATATACCCTACAACTTCATTTAAAGAACGCGATGATAGGTCTTTCTCCTCCAAGCTGTCTTTTATGTCGGCCGTCCTTTTAGTTGCGTCCCGAAAGCCACAGGTGATAGAAATGAACAAGGTGGTACGTGCTCCTGCTCTTGTATGAAAGAGTAGAACTTAGTAAGAAGAGAAGTCATTTATGTTTAATTAAGACGAACACTAAATTGCAATTCCAATCCAATGGCTGGGGTTTGTAGCAGGAAAGTTACCACGCAATGCCAACGAAAGAAAAAAAGAAAGGGAAGAAGAATTTTGAGGAAGAAGACAACGCATCAACTAATAGATGTGGAAGTTTGTACATAATAATGGATACTCTATGAAGTCAGAAAATAAATCAGCTATATATGTATATCTTGTTCCCACGGTCGATTTTATGCAGATGGACTGCTCACGAATCAATTACATACACATATACATATACAAAAAATCAAGAGGTACATTGATAATAAGTCAAACTATAGGGGTCTAACAAATTTAACCTTTTAAATTTATCGATTTCATCTTTATAACTTTTGAAACTCATCGACTATCAATCTTCCATCTATTTCTATTTAAGAAAGTTTAATAGAGACCTAAAAAATGACTACACTTTGGGAGCACAAATTATCTGAATCATTATATTGTCGTTTCCTACTCAATCAAAATGACATTGTCCCATTTTTAAAGACAAATGAACAAAATGCACTATTTTGATTTTTGTTTGTTAGTCATTCATCCGTCTTGAGTTGTTTCTAGTTTCACACTCAACAATGTCTCCTTCCATCCATCTTCCACAACTTTAGGGAGCTATATGATTGGAGGTGCAATAACGTCTCCATCTTCCATATCCTTAATTTAACGGGTATGTATGAAGAAAAAATTAATTTTTTTAAGGTCTCCTTTGTTAAAATTTTAGGGTTATTTTTATTAAGATTTTAGGTTTGACGAATATTTCTTAAGAGACCTATATACACCATATATTCTTTTTTATCTACTTCTCATCCACTAATGTTTTAAAACTATCATTTATGCTTATAAGGTTTGGTTTTATTTCACCGATATCCTTTGACTCTATTTTCTACTAAAAACCTTAATAAAGAATGCGAAAACAACATTATGTGGATACATCAGGTTGTGTCATGGTAAAATGTAGTGTTGTGTGGGGTATGTCGGTCGTATACTCAACATTACGTGAAGAGAAGAGAACAACATTCATTTTCTTAAGTATATACGAAGTATCCTTATGTAGTAGGAAAGAAAAGGGAAGATCTATTGCACATATATCGCGCAAACCCTAATCACTCATCTTTATGCATAAATAAAAAGAAAGGAAGACTCCTTTGTAGAAAATGACAACATCGTAAGTATACACTCTTTTTTCTCCATATGATAGGCTTATGAGATTATGACTTTCATTTTAGGGGTTTTCTATTAGGGTTTCAATTAGGGGCATTTGACATCTTCAAGCTTCAATTATTAATTCTTTCTTAGGGTTGCCATTTATGGTTTTTTTATTAGGAGCTTTCTATTAGGGTTTTTAATTAGGTGTTTTCTGTTAAGATTTCAATTAGAATTTCCCAATTAGGATTTAATATTTTCTATTAGAGTTTATCAATTTAGGGTTTGTAATTTAGAGTTTTCTATTAGGTTTTTAGTTAATCCGATGAGGAGGGTTTTAATTAGGCTTTAAATTTAGGTTTTTTTGTTAGGGATTCAATTCATTGTTTTAATCTATTATTCTTATATATTATATTGAAATAAAAAGTAGGAATTTGACCATTTTTCCCTACGCTACTCCACTTAGGAGGTAATAAACTTCCAGTAATAGTTTGTCATAAAATGTGTTTGTATAGTTGTCTATCAAAATTGGTGGTGTTAGGTTAACTTTAACAAATGCAAGCATTATTGTCTTACAGTTCAGGTGGCTAAATTTCGACTTTCATGAAATTTTGGACCTAGCTCCATTATGTATTAGTAGTTAAGGTTTGAGTTATGGGTTGTTTGTAATTTATGATCAAGTCATTGCCATAAAATGATGAATAATTTAGGTTTTGATTTGGCTAATATAATGTTACAATGAATAGCTTGGATTATATGTAATTTAGGATCAAGTTATGACATTTTAGAATGTTCTCCATTACACTCAATTTGTTTTTTTTTCCTCATATAATATAATATTATAATGTTGTTAGATGTACTTGTTGAGAAATGACTACTATATCTGACACTAGAATTAGGTTTCGATGGTTTTATGGTAAATTTTCAAGCTTCAACCAAATATGAGATATGAAGGTAAAGAGTCGCATTGTCTTGTTAGTAAGGTGGAAGAGATAACCTTAGTTGATTTCATGCTCATCGTTAAGATGTTAAGGTATGGGCAAGCATAGGAATTTATATATAAATTCTCATATTGATACAAATAATAGAAGAAAGAAAACTGAAGATAATTGAGATGTATTTAGATGAGGAAAAAATCCCAAATTATGCATACTTATTGACCCTATAGTAGATATACCTATTAAAGTAACTGAGGGTTATAATGGCTCAATGTGTAATGAAGCAAACACTCATACAACCATTGAAGTATCCACCATAATAGCCATTTTATAGCCATCGAGGCACCTACTAAGGTAATCATTGTAACAACCAATAAAGTATTCATTAAGTCACCTACTGAAGTATTCAGTGAAGTATCCAATGATTTAGAACACCTAACATATAATGATAACAAGTCAACAGATTTTAGTAAGTTAATATATTCAAGTGAATAAATTATAACAGACATATTTCAATGTGGCATATAAGAAGATTTGCCTAATGTGAGTAAGTGGTATAAGAGTGTTGAAAATATTGATTTAGGGGATAATGAGATTGAAGTTGATAAATCTTAATTGATTAAAATGAATAAAAGATACCCTTTGAATGGTTAAATATAGTAAAGATACTGGGACATCCTGTAGTAATAACTAAGATAATGACTTCTCACCCAATTTGGACCAGAGATTTGGAATAGAGTAAGAAGTAATAATATGTTATATGTAAAAGTGTAAAAGTAAAACAAAAAGGAGCCCCATCTAGGAACTTAGAATTAAGATAGCCATACATTTAGTTGCAAAAAAAAAAAGTTTTTACATCAATTTAAAGTCCAAAAAGGTCCGTTGAGAGCCTCATAGCTATGTCATAATAGATCCGAACCCTTACTCTGGATCAACTTCCAAATCATAATTACTCTAGTGAATAGCTAAAGAAACCAGATAGAAGAGAAAGAAATGAATTTGAAACATTTCTCATAAATTCATTAATTACTTGACTATTGGCGGGTCTCTTTGCATGTGTTGTCTGGAAAGAAGAGGACCTAATGATTATTCGATCGCTGAAAGCAGAAGTCAAAATTTGGTAGATAAGGATCCTATCAAAACTTCTTTCGAGGAATGGGCTAGATCCGGGCATTTCTTAAGAACAATAGCTAAAGGACTTGATCCTATCACTTGGATCCGAAACCTAAATGCCAGTGCTCACGATTTCGATATCCATACTAGCGATTTGGAGGATATTTCTTGAAAAGTATTTAGTGCTCATTTTGGCCAACTTTCCATTATTTTTCTTTGGCTGAGTGGGATGTATTTCCACGGTGCTCATTTTTCCAATTATGAAGTATGACTAAGTGATCCTATTCATATTGGACCTAGCGCCCAAGTGGTTTGGCCAATAGTCAACCAA
>JANTNU010000008.1:9319631-9322131 GCA_024752395.1 Erythroxylum havanense | reverse complement strand
CCCTGATTGGGACAGGACATTTAGTTCATGTCTCTATTCCTGGTTCCAGAGGGGAATAAATTCGATGGAATAATTCCTTAGATGTATTACCGCATCCCAAGGATTAGCCCCACTTTTTACAGGTTAATGGAATCTTTATGCTCAAAATCTTGATTCAAGTAGTCATTTATTTGGTACCTCTCAAGGAGTAGGAACTGTCATTCTAACCTTTCTCGGGGGCTCCATACAAAGTCTATGACTGATTGATATTGCACACCATCATTTAACTATTACATTCATTTTTCCTGTTGTCGATCATATGTATAAAACTAACTTTGGGATTGAGCACAATATAAAAGATCTTTTAGAAGTACATACTCCATCGGGAGGCAGTTGGGGCATGGATATAAGGGTCTTTATGAAACAATCAATAATTTACTTCATTTTCAATTAAGTCTTGCTCTAGCTTCTATAGGGTTATTACTTCCTTAATAGCTCAACATATGTACTTGTTACCTGCTTATGCTTTCATAACACAAGATTTTACTACACAAGCTGCATTATATACTCATCACCAATATATTGCAGGCTTCATTATGACATGAGCTATATTTTTTATTAGAGATTACAATCCGAAACAAAATGAGGATAATGTATTGGCAAGAATGTTAGACCATAAAGAAGCTATCATATCCCATTTAAGTTGTGTCAGCCTCTTTCTGGGATTCCATACTTTGAGACTTTATATTCATAATGATGTCATGCTTGCTTTTGGTACGCTGGAGAAGCAAATCTTGATTGATCCCACATTTGCCCAATGGATACAATCTGCTCATGGTAAAACGTCCTATAGGTTCGATGTAATTTTATCTTTAACGAATAGTCTAGCTTTCAATGCAGGTCGAAGCATATGGTTGCCTGGTTGGTTAAATGTTATTAATGAAAATAGTAATTTATTATTCTTAACAATAGGGCCTGGCGATTTTTTGGTTCATCATGTTATTGCTTTAGGTTTACATACAACTGCATTGATCTTAGTAAAAGGCGCTTTAAATGTATGTGGTTCTAAGTTAAAGTCAGATAAAAAGGATTTTGGTTATAGCTTTTCTTGCGATCGTCCGGAGTGATGGGGTTAAAGTCTCTACTAATAACTCTGAATACTAGATATGACCTCAAAATAACAAGGGTTAAGGTCGACTAGTGAGGCGATGGGGGATAAGCTTCATCGTCGAGAGGGAAGCAACCCGGATCACCAGCCAAGGCCCCTAAATGACATCTCAATGATAAATGAGGTAGGGGTATGTAGAGACAGTCAGGAGGTTTGCCTAGAAGTAGCCACTCCTGAAAGAGTGCGTAATAGCTCACTGATCGAGTGCTCTTGTACCAAAGATAAACGGGGCTAAGTAATCTTCCAAAGTTGTGAGATGTAAAAATACATCGGTAAGGGAGCGTTCCTCCATGTGAACAGGGGTGGACAAAGTGGAAGCGAGAATGTCGGCTTGAGTAACGCAAACATTGGTGAGAATCCAATGCCCCAAAACCTAAGGGTTCCCCCGCAAGATTCGTCCACGGAGTGTGAGTTAGGGCCTAAAATCAGGCTAAAAGGCGTAGTTGATGGACAACAGGTGAATATTCCTATACTATCTCTTTTTGATACCGAGGGACGGAGGAGGCTAAGTTAGCTTAAAGATGGTTATCGGTTCAAGGATGTACAGTGTCCCTACTTTTTCAGGGTAAGAAGGGGTAGAGAAAATGCCTCGAGCTAATGTTTGAGTACCAGGTGCTACGGTGCTGAAGTAACCCATGCCATCCTCCCAGGAAAAGCTCAAACGACCTTCAACAAAAGGGTACCTGTCTCCAAAACTGACATAAGTGGGTAGGTAGAGAATATTTAAGGGCGTGAGACAACTGTTAGGCCCCGAATTTTTTTTTATGATGTCATTAAGCATGACTTTTTGATAATTGTGGTTTTATGCCTTGATTGATTAAACTGGGTATATTAGTGGATAATTTCGGTTTATTTGAGGCTTAATTAGTTTAATGTGGTTTGCATGGAAATTGTAGGGTAAAATTTTATAAGGGCATTTTCGGGAAGGTTGCGTGAGTTGGACAGATTTAAGCTTTGCAAGAAGGGGTAGAATGGTCTTTGTACCCCTTTAGACCTAAGAAAGACTTAGAAGAAAGAAAAGAAGAGAAGAAAGAAGAGGAGAGAAGAAAAGAAGAGGAGGAGGCCGACGGTGGAGAGGAAGAAGAGAAGAAAAGAGAGTTGTGATTTTTGTGATTTCCGACGGATTTGATGTAGCGCCCCCTCACCGTAGGGTACACATCGGGACTCCCGACACGTATCCCACGACAAAGGCGCACTACCAGAACAAATCTACTAATATCCATATGGCATCACAGAAATTTAAATCACAATATAAACAATAATCATTAAATCAATAATCCAAAATAAACAGTTATCTGATACAGTCATCCAATCTAGAATAGACAAGTCTATCAGTCTCCTAACAAAACCAAA
>JANTNU010000008.1:9277986-9289772 GCA_024752395.1 Erythroxylum havanense | reverse complement strand
TGTATAATTAAAATGAGAGAGAAATGGAAGGTTAATTTTGGAAGAAAAGTTATAAATATGCATACAAAGTCAAGAATAACACTTATTTTGAATAATTAAAATGTATCTAAAATGACTCTTATTATGAAACAAACGGAGGGGTATGATTTTATGTTAATTGAATATAAACATTAACTTCTGTATATATATACACACACGCCCGCAGTTCTAGATAGCGGTGGACAAAGTGATCCCAGAAAACTAAGAACAAGCCAAAAATGGCAGAGACCAACAAGTTGCAGTGTATGCTTTCCCTCTCTTTACCTCCACCATTGTCACAGAGGAAACACTTTCCTTCATTTCCATCAAGACTCTCCTTTTATAATCCCAAATGCTCTCGCCCTCTTCGCGTTTTGATGATGGCGGTCAAGAGAAGCCCCAAGCGTCTCAAATACTCATCTCAACGTTTCTTCAAGGTGGCCTCTCTTCTTCTTCTCTTTTTGGAGCTGGGGTTATTAAAAAATGAAGATGACTCCTTCCTTTATGTTAATTTGATCAAGGATTAAATTTTTATCATTTTAGAGTCTCAAGATTATTACGTCTTGTATGCTTGTTGGTTTAACTTTTCAGAGTGTATATTATGTAATCCAAAATCGCATTCAACAACAAAATAGTTGGAATTCCGGCTTGACTAGCTCTGAGTCGATTACATACAGAACTTCAGCAGAACCCATTAGTTCGTACTTTTAATTCGTTCCTCTGAAGTGCCTTTCCTAGTCATTAAGCACATCTAATTTCCCGTTGTTTTCTTTTATGCTTGTTTGGTCTCTTTGTAAGCTCCCAACTTATTCTCTGTCAGTACGGTGACAGTTGTGAACTATGGAGTTCTGACTGAATGGACTTCTTTTTTTAGAATTAATCTCTCTGTTAATGCTCGGTATCTACAGTCTTCGTCTTCTTTTTTTCCTCCCAATTCTGCTCTTAATGGAGGATGTTAACTAAATAGATTTGCGTATCTAGACAACTATATTATTTCGCTCATTATGGATGTGATAACATCAGGAGGATGGCATGCTCTTTGTTGAAGCAGATCCATCTGGAGCAGACAGTTGGAAATTGGATCCGATCATTGAACTTTTAAAACAGGGAGGTGTAGGTGTCATTCCTACAGATACGGTGTATGTACCTTGTTTATATTTTCTGCCTTCTACCCACCCTATGTATAATATTTTCATGATTGGTTGGGTGTGGACATTGAGTATGAATTTATGTGGTTTTGCTAGTGCTGATTGCATATCCTGCATGCTCCGAAATTGGTGACTGCTCTCAGGGTCCTTCATTTAATTGCTTTAATGAATTATTTCAGTCATCATTATGCACCTGAAGTATAATGTTTCAATCTTAACGTCGTTTATTTCATTTTTTTGGTTGTTAGATATGCAATAGTTTGTCATTTAAAGAGCCACTCAGCCATCGAAAGACTTCGTAGGTAGGTAGTGTTATTTTGCTATTAAAATCTGGCCCTCTATGGTTAATTGATTATTTTCTCAGTTATGAGGGTGACCTCTGGCTTGTTTTTTCTTTCTCTCATTACAGAATTAAAAACATAGAACCTTCCAAGGCAAGAAACAGACCTGAAATGCTATCTGCTTCAAGAGAATCTCTGTCTTGACATTGAATAGCCATTGTATTTGAAGTCTTACTCTTTGTGGTGATGCAAATTCATGCCTCACGAGCCTCATTGATATCATTGGCTGCATTATGATCTTTTCAGTTTAATATTGTACCTGAATTTTAATACCATGTCATCATTGCAGCCCCTTAGCATATTATGCCATTCTTTGAGAGATATAGATACCTATACAACTGGATTCCCCCGCGGTGATGGTCAAGGCCACGCAAATATATTTCGAGCTGTCAAGCATTGCTTACCCGGGCCTGTAAGGATTCTAAATGATTCACTTCAGCATACCAGTAGGAACTTAACCTTCGAATGAATGATGCATAATTGCTATGGATTATTAGTTGGGTAAACATTGACTGCAACGTTACCAGAGATTAACGGCCAATGCCATCTCTCCTGGCTAATTTATGCATTTCTACTTCCTACTGATGTCCCACTTGTATTTGTTACCCTTCATAATAGAAACATTATGATACATCCTGGTGACCATCTTGAGTTTGTTTTGCTTTCTCTGTGTTCTTGTGAGATTTAATATCAGAGTGTATTATTGATTCTGTAGCTTTCTTTTGTTTGAACAAGGTGAAATTGAGAGTGAGCTATGATTCCTGATGGAAATCTTGTAATTCAAGTGACCCGGGGATAAAATAGGCTCCTCTTATTTTTAGAACATTAATTTTGACTCTGAAACATGCTTTCATGTGACAGTACACTTTCATCCTAACCGCAAGCAAAGCATTACCTAAACAGTGCATTAGGTATGGGACTGCAACTGCCAAATATGCTTCAAGAAAAAATGTAGGTGTCCGTGTGCCTGATGATGCCATATGTCAGGCAATACTGGAAAAGATGGATGCGCCTCTTATGTCCACAAGGTCGGTTGCTTTGACATGTTTATCAATTTTCAGGATGCAAGTTTTTTTTTTCGAGAATTTTAAACTTTACAATTTTCTGCAATTACAGCCTTATCAAATTGAATACCATAATTTGATTCCCCAAAAAGTGATTGCTATGTTCTCAGACTATATTTGTGCTCATTGTATCAGCGTTAAGTCGCCCAAGGAAAATGAGTGGATGATAGATCCAGTTGTAATAGCTGAAACATATGGACCAGAGGTATGATATTTAGAAGTCTAATCTGCTTGGATAACTGATAATTAGCTGCTTTGGTTGTTCCATGACACTGGTGTTTTGCTTCGACATGCATTTTGTTTTACTTCCTTTTATTCCTTTCTTCCTTTTTTCTTGACATACGTGCTTATAAATATATTTGAGTTTGCATGGCTCTCTGTTTTTTCTTGGTGGAGCATTTGGAGGATCATAATCGACTATATGCCTCAACTTTTGGGATGTCTTCTTGACAATTGCAGGGCCTTGATTTTGTTGTTGACGCTGGAGTAAGAGTGGCTGATCCTTCTACTGTAGTTGATATGACAGGACCTTATGCAAAAATCATTCGACAAGGAAAGGTGGGCTTTTTACCATGGAGATGTGCTTAATAATTTCCTAATGTCATGGTCTGATTTCGTGGTGAAATTATGTTCAGGGACCTAAATTACACTGGATGGTAGCTGACGATGATGTTCTTGAGTCTGGTTTTGGTGCTGAAGACCTAATTCCTTCTGCCACATAGAGGCCAATCCTGTGGACAAGCATGAGTCTTTGTTTCCGATAAACTTTCAGTTTTAATCGGAACAGAAAC
Source organism: Erythroxylum havanense (assembly GCA_024752395.1). Lineage (NCBI taxonomy): Eukaryota > Viridiplantae > Streptophyta > Magnoliopsida > Malpighiales > Erythroxylaceae > Erythroxylum > Erythroxylum havanense. The sequence goes on along the minus strand of JANTNU010000008.1, from coordinate 9,286,410 downwards.
ATGACATCTTCCAGTAAATAAAGTGCATAGTCTAGGGTTGTACAGATCCATATAGATTAGAGTGAATACCACATCCTCCAGGAGTGGTTATGGTTGTGAAGTGAAAATGGATGTCGTCCTTCATTTAACTTCGTGGTGGGGTTCATGCCATTGTTAGGTCTTGATCCAGCTGCTGGAAATGGACAACTCTATATTTAGTTCTCCCTCCTATTTAAAATAAAAGCCATTTTAGAGGAATTTTAATTATTCAAAATAAGTATCGTTCGTGACTTTTCATGCATGATTATAATTTTATTTTCAAAATTACCCTTTAATTTCTCTCACATCTTAATTATACGTATTATATTTTTGATGCACTTTAACATGTAATTAATAAAAGTTTATCAAATATTTTATTTTTTTTTAATAAGTTTGCATTCTTATAAAATGACATTTATTTTGAGTAAAAGGAGCAGTGATTAGTATCTAATAGTGAACCTTTTTCCTCAATCTTTGTGCAGTGGTGTTAGCACAAACTTTCTCAGAGGTTTGGCATTCAATAGAATCCTTAAGAGGACCACTTTGTTTTTCACACCACAAAACTCTGAATCCCCCACGCCCCCTCCGTTTGCAGCAGCAGCGTATCTTTATGTATATAGCAACAGAAGGACCAGCCCAGGGCCATTACTCCCCTTCAGAGTTTGAATGACATTCCAAAATCTCAATAACTAGACCAATCTATAACAAAAATCTTGTTATCGGATTCCTATTCTATGGCCCTCCATAAAGTTTGGCAGACTTTTGTTCAGTTTCTATTATATTATTTCAAGAAAATGAGTGAACCTGCAATGAAGTTGGCATGTTTTAATCATTAAACCTTAGTACCAGCTTTTTGGTTTGCAACTTGTGCTTGGATTGCAATATAAATATATAATATAGCCAGATTCTCTTCAAGCTCTCTGGTTGTTGTAGATTGATGCTTGAGCTGGCTAATGGTAGTTGAAGAGGAATGTGAAAATCTTTAAATGAGCAGTTATTGAGACTGACGACAATAGTTGGGGTAGTTGTCCTACCAACGTCTCTTCTCCACTCTCTCCCACATATAACCTTAGTAGACATTAACTGGCCGCTGTTACAAGTTTTGCCTCCAAGCGCTTACTGCCTTTTATTTTCTCCTCTTCTTTCTCCTTTCCTACGCTTCCTCTTAACATGGCAACTGCTGGAAATAGCTTCTTCAAGTTTATTGAACTATTACAGCTACTTGCTTTTACGTTAATGTTGATACCAGTAAAATCCACACTGCCTCTTAATCTTCATCAGGCTCCACCAAAGTACTCAAGTTCTTCTACTGCTGTTTTCCTGTATGGTTCCAGTGCTTGTGCGAACAATGGCTGTAGCTCCACTTCCTGCGAGGTGAATGACATACTTGCATTAATATCAGTCAAAACATTCGTACAGGTTTCTTAATCCATATTGTTTCTGGTCGACCATGCATGCCTTCAGTTAATGCAATCCGTATCCAAGAAAGCTTCTTTTTTTAACTTCTACACATCTTAAGATTCTGAATGAACGAAGCATGCACCTTTCTTCTTCTGTGAATCCATCTCACTCCTTGCACTCAAAATTTGAGCAGCTTGATGGTCAAACTCTGAGATCATGTCCTGTTGGTGATGTTATAGAGTTCAACAACTTAACTGTGAATAGCAAACACAGTTTCGTACTCAATGTTACAGCTCGAGATGGAGAAAGGAACTCATCGGTTTACTCTTGGTTTATTGGTTAGTATAATCCTATCCTTTTTGTTGATTACCAAAAAAGAACTACTAAGTGGAAAAGTACTTACTATCGTCTGGACTTCAAGAAGAATGACCATATCTAATTATCTGTTTGTCTCATGATATGGTTATCATGTAGATACAGTTGAACCAACTGCAGAAATATTTAGCAAACAGAAATACATAAATGCTGAGAAGGTAAGCATTGATATTACATTCAGCGAAGCCTGCAGTGGACTCGGTGGCTTTAAATGTTTGAATTCATCAAACTGTGATGTAAGTGGTGTGTTAAAAGATCTGAAAGGTTTTCGTGTTACTTATCCATAGCTCCACAACAAGGGATATCAACAGTCATGAACTTGAAAGACTCCATTCTATTCAATTTGCAGCTCATCGTAGATGGTCCAGCACATGTTGATGTTTCTTCTCTGCGCACCATCAGGCCTTATTCCAAATATAGTCTGGACATAATTCTTTCCTCCAGAAGTACATATGGGAGGGTGGTTATCAGATTGGTCGACAAGTTCTGTACAGACAAGGCCGGAAACTTCTTTAAAAGGACTAACAGATCCGTTGTCCTTATTCACTTTGGTCAGTTGTTTCTGATGTATTTTCTTACGGTCATTACATAGATTAGATTCTTCTGTTATTTACTTGATGTTGCCGTCTTAGATAGAAGACCGGTAGTGGTGGACTTGTGGATGCCTGTTCCATCATATGTTCTGGATATCAATGGGGTACCAAGAACGGTTCTTGCAACTAACAAAATGGAGGACTTGAAAATCTTCCTGGATTTCAGCATCCCCATTAAAAATTCAACAGAAGAAGTCCTAAAAGCCTTGCATGTGAATTCCGATAAGATATTGCCTGCCTTTGCCGGAAACCATGGGAATCGCAAGTTTCAATTTGAAGTAAAATGCCAGCTTCATTTTCTTACCATCTTCCCTTAAGTTGCTGTAAAATGTGTTATTTAATAACAATAGCTTTCAACTTTGTAGCTCAAGAATGTATCAAGTACTGAAATCATAACAGTGGAGCTAGACTCTGGTTTAATCATTGGAAGGACAGGCACTGCTGTCTCACCAGTTGCCTCGCTTACAATTCTCTATGGTATGCTATTCAAGATATTGCGATCACCCAATAGTCATACACCGCTCCTGTTGCCTTTACTGATTTACTAACTATAAGGATTTTCATTGAAGATGAAACGAAGCCTAATGTGGAAGTGAGAACGAGCTCTCCAAGTATAACAAAAGCATCTTACATCAAGGTGATAGTTGAGTTTTCAAAGCCAGTTTTTGGGTTTGAAGCCTCCATGTTAAAAGTGGAAGGAGGGAAAATTATAAGGCAGGTGCATAGTTGACCCTCATTTGAATTTCTTCTTCTCTTACACAATGAACACCAGATGAAGACTAAATAAAGCCAAAACTTCTGCATTCTCCAGATACAAGGGACTCTCAAGAGCTTTACACTCGTTGACTGTCCTTCCTGTAGCTCAGGGCATGATCTCCATAGCTGTTCCTGCTGACAAAGTGGATGATATCTCAGGAAATAAGAATACAGAATCCAACACACTGGAAGTGAAGCTCTGTAAGAATGATTCATCTCTTGGGTTGCTTTCTATTGCTTTCTATTACTCTGCATAAAGTCAATCCTTTTTGTATAATCATAAGGGTGCAAGTTGTGAGATTTTTGCCACTAACACGTGTAACCGCTGCTTCTTTTCCAAAAAAACATTTCAAAAGACTCAACACCTGCAATATCAGTGGCGCTGTACTCATTTGTGACTTGTGGAGTAATAGCAACGTCATTGACAACCGCTGTAATTTCAGTGTCCACTGGCAACCTTGGAGTAATAGGCACTCCTCCTTCAAGAAACGCCAATGATTTTGCTTCCAAGCCATCAAAAAATCTACAGGTATCTCGTGAAAGTCAATCAAAGTTAAACATATCTTTATTTGCATTGAGCATCTACCTTTGTCTCTCTTTATCTAACAACACAGAGGAAAGAGTATACTGAATGCGGACCCCTTTGAATATCTTATAGTTTATCATCTCAGGGATTGCTTGGGCACCTTCAAGTATTTGTCCTGTCAGACTGGATCTCACTTAATCACCCCGCAGAATATTCGGAAACTACAAAAGGACTTAGGTGGCTCTTACCTCGTCAAAAGCTTCCATGGAAAGAGGACTGTACTTCCGTCTGGCCAAACCATTTTGATCTGACTGAAAAGTATATCAACAGTTCACGACCAGGGTTTCTTGATCATGAAATGCTTTATCATCCCTCAGCACCTCTCACGTTGCAACATCAAATATCAAGACCAACTGAAATAAATCAAATTGGTGGTCGGCTAAAGGGACACATAGGCAGGGAAAACACTTCGTATGGGCTACCTCTGAATTCTAGGGAATATTTCATTCATCTTCTGGTCGGTATCTTCTACGAATTGTTCACAGTTAATGTTTTGATTTTATAAGAAATGTGCTACATCTGTGTTCCTCTAAAATGCAGAGGGGAGAACCCTTTTCAGCTACCAATGTGGTGAAGAGAATGGAAAACTATAATGGGTACGTGAGAGTAGTTAACTTCAATATCTCGTCCATATAGGTGTCCTTTTCTTGTTAATCGTTGGTACATCGTTGACCTTGTTTCTTCACTAGGTGGCAAGACATGGAGATGAACTTGTTCTGGCTTGGTCTGGGAGGAGGGATTTTAATTACAATCCATGTTCTATCAGTGCTTTTTCTAAGATGCAGGAGGAGAATAGCAGCTCATGGAGCACTTTCATTTCCCAGGTTCGAGCTACTACTACTAATTCTCATGCTACCCTGCATGTCTCAGTCTTCAGCGTTTGTGATAAGAGGTAAGGAATCACATATCAAAATTGGGCATTTATATCTTAGGCCAACAATGATTGCTTGAACTGATGATTATAAGCTTTTCAGGTGGAACGATGGGAGGAATTATCACAGGGGCTTTCTTGATGGTTATCCCTGCAGCATTCATAGTATCAGTTGGCTTTTTCTTGGTAGTTATTATCTTCTCAGACAGTTTTTCCCAATATAAGGAAATCGCGCTTGTGGGTACCAAAGAGCAGTGGTATACAAAATTGCGGTTCTTCATTACTGGGCGGCCAGTGATTGGAAAATGGTTTTACAGGGAGGGGTTGCCTTCAACGTTCCTCCCACGCTTTGAGATTCTCTTTGAGAATCTAAGGGGTCCACAATTGGTTGTTTCCATCGACCAAAGCGATCCAAGCACCATATCTAAATGGAATGAAGGCCACCAAACTGGGATCGGGGGAGTGAGAGCTGTCAGCTCAGATGAGAGTAACGAGGAAAGCTCAGAAATTACATCAAGCAGAGCCTTGGGGTGTGTGAGATCTTTTTACATTGTTCTTGACCTTCTAAGAAGAGTTGGGTTGGGATTCATATCAGGAACTGGCTCATCAAATGCATCAAGCCAAAGGGTATTGGCGTTGGCAATCACATTGACACAGTTCATGTATCTGCTAACGCTAAAGCCATACATCAGAAGGGGAACTCATGTGGCAGAAAGCGTTTCACTTTTGTGCGAGGCGGGCATCTTTGGTATATCCATTGCTACAAATAGCTCGCATACAACAGAAGCAAGGCCCCTGGGACGAGTGATGCTAGCTCTGCTACTCCTAACTTTTATCGCTCAAGTTACAAATGAGTGGTACATTTTTACGGAATGTATTTTAGGACTATCTCATCCTCAGAAAAATTCTCTCAAAACGGGACTAAAGTTTGCCGCTAAAGGCCTTGTGTTGCCTTTCCTGCCGGAAAAACATTGGCCAAAAGTCCCAGCCGATTGCTCCCCGCAGAAAACTGGCCTCTCTGTTGTCCCTCCCCTGACTCGTCAGAAAGAAATAGCAAGAAGAGATACAAGAGCACCAGTTATTGATCCGCTAAGTAGCATGACTGCAACAGTAGTCCCTGTGCTCAGCCCTTGTTCTCCTGTTCCTGGACGTGACATTGCTCGCACAAGTTCAACTACTACAAGGATTACGCTTACCGACCAGAAAGCATTAGGCAAGAAGCTCAGGGACATGGCAAAAGCGAGTTTCCCAGTGGACTCAGAATATGAGGAACATAGAAGTGCAAGCTACTGGATCAGAGACCAGATTTTCCGTCCTCTAACTTCACATGATCTTCAAGCCTCCACTTCTAAAGCCAGAAACTAATTTTAGAAACAGATGACCATAAAATTGTAGGGAAAACCGGATCAAGGTAACTTGGTAGCTTCAATCAATAGCAAATCAGCTTCTGACTATGCTTCTGTTATACCCATTTCGCATGTTTCCAAATTCCAAGCAGGGGAAAATGAGAGTAAGATGCCAAGAAAATTGGCAAATATGTTTTTTTGAGGGGATTCTCATTGAATAAAGTCGGGAAGGAAGGCAGAATATGTTGTGTCGTGATATCCAAGCCTGAGCAGCACATATCATGTCATGATATCCAATCCTGTTTCGTTCCAGTCTTCATCTAGAAATTATTTTATGTGAACTCGGAATACCGAGGATATCTACTTACTGGAGCAACACTGTTGGAATTCGAAGAACTTGCAAGTGCCCAAACGAGGGGATTCTCAATAAAGACCTATTCGAACTCCAATTTACAACCATCAGGAATTTGAAACATGTGGCTGCTCCTTCATCTTCATGCCTAAAAAGAGCTTTGATTCCATCTAAATGCAATCGCCAACACCAAGTCTATGGTTTTGGAAAGCTAAGGGAAACACTTCACATTCAGGCCTCCCCTACAAAAAGCTTGCTCTAATAGTTTATCTAGTGTTAGCTTAAATAATAAATAAATAACAAATAAAATTTATGGAAGTAATTTATAAGCACCACCAACTCATCATATTTTGTTTTGATTATTGGGATTTTAGTCCATTTGTTTCTTCGTTGATCCTACCAAAAACAAAATCGAAAGAGTTACTGTAATATAACATTTGTATGTTTTCCTTCTTCTTAAACTTTCCTATTGCCAAATTTTAACGTGAATATTGTTAACTACACTAGTATGTCAAATACTATGTTTTTATTAGGACAAGTATTTTCAATAAATATTATTTTCTTAGAATTTTCAAATCTTATAATTGTATACAACACTTAAAAAATTATTTTTTTAATTTTCAGGTTAAAAATATAATGAAAAATATGGAATTGTCAAAAAAGATTTGATGAGTTTAACATCCTCTACTTGTGTAAGAGTGATCTATCATGAAATTATTTTTCTTATTCCTAATATCTGATAGAAATATTCAATATAATTGTATATTTTGCGGTATAATGTTTAAAAGGGAAGGAATTAATATAGTGAAAGAACATCTTACTAATGTTAAGCATAATATTGCTTTTTGTAAAAACATACCATTTGATGTTACGAAATGATTGAAAATTATTTATACCAACAAATATAAAAGAAAAAGGAAACTAAAAAGACTTATAATGTATCTTTTAGAGATGATGAAGTCCAACAAGTATTAGATACAGGGAAAATGAAAACTATTATGGATATAGATTCTTATTTTCTTCCAAGAACTACTCTTAGTTCTCAATCTACTATAAAAAGTGATTTAGTTGATAAGGATGTAATATTGCGATGTAAATGAGTATCGGCTAGATGATATATCATTCATGTATTCCTTTAAATGCTTTTAATTCACCTAATTTTCAAGAAGCGATAGATGATAAAACAATGAGAATGAAGGAATTAAGGCACCTTATTATTATGATATTCGTGTGCCTTTATTTTAAGATTTAAAAAATAAATGTTAGTTGATTAAGGATACATATAAGTCTATTGGAAACCAATATGATACACTATAATGACATATGTGTGGATTTATCAAACATGCAAAACCTTGATTAATTTCTTGGTTTAATACAATATTTCAACAACTTTTACCAAATCTATTGATTCTTTTGGTATGGTAAAAAATACTCATATTTTATTTGAATTATTTTCTAAAATTGTCAAATGAGTTGGACCAAGGAATGTTGTGCATTTTATTATAGATAGTGCATCTAATTATATATTAATTGAGTACTTGTTACAATCAAAATATGAGCATATTTATTAATCTCTATATGATGTTTATTACGTAAATCCTATTTTAAAAGATATTAGTGGTATGAACCATATTTTTAGTCTTGCTTCACATGCATATAAAATCATATTACAATTTTGTCCTAGATAAGAAAGCAAGAAGATTAGGTTGAGATTGTGCGTCATGCTACTACTAGGTTTGTAAGTACATTTATTACTTTGAAATGAATTTAGTGATATGTAAATATTTTTCAAGGTATAAGTTATCAAAAAGTGTGAAATGAAAATAATTTTATGTTATTATTCTAGATAATAAAATTTGAAATACTTGCTTTATCATTATAAAAATTGTAACTTCACTTATAAGGTTTTTGAGTATTGTTGAATCAGAAGAGAAGTCATCTTTGAAGCATATATAATGATAGTTGGTTCTGCCGGATTCTGGCTGAACTGATTGTTGTCATTCTGATCCATGATTCTGATGTTCGCTGAAGTGATTCCAACGAAAAAGCCACCTGCAAGACAAAGGAAGGCACGTCGGGGGTGAGGTCCCGATTTGCCCCTCCGACGCTCAAGTAAGTCTTTTGGT
>JANTNU010000008.1:9260045-9277539 GCA_024752395.1 Erythroxylum havanense | reverse complement strand
AGATACCTTATATACGTTTCGTAGCTAGGTTTAGGTTTTACGTGTGTGCATGGGATATTACCTTCTGCTAATGGGCCAGAAAGGAGCTTGGGCTTTAAATGCAGAGTTGATTTTCGATGAGTGGACCGATCGGCCCGCAAGTCGTCTTGATTGGGTCCGGGCCCAGAATGGCTGACCCGACCAATAAGTTTCATGCTTTTTGTTTATCCTTTACTTATTAATAACATTTTTTAATTAACTTGAATATAATGAACTTGAAAAGATGATTTATAAAAAAAAAATATTTTCAATGAATTAAGAACATTTACCAATGGTCAGTTGATATTTTATTTTGATTATATTCAATACTAAAAGTATAATGTATTACAAATTTATAATAAAGAAAACTTTCATACATTATTAATTTATAATTTATTTGAATGCAGTATAATATGTTGATATGGATACTTTTATTCATATATTACTATTTTGTAATTTATTAATGAAAATGTAGTTTATAAATCTTTAAATAATGTTGAAAATTTTGAAAATAATGAGATACAGTCCCTTTTAAAAACATAATTTTAATTTTTATTATTATTCTAAATTTGATGTTAAATTCATTATAATTTGAATTATTAGTCTATTATATATTAATATGCATTGGTGTATTCTTTTATTTTAATAAAGTATTTTATCTTATCTTATATTTTTACATTTTTTATAATTTTATTTATTATAGACTAATTTAATACTAATTAAATCTATCTTTTTTAATTGATTTTATTTTTAATCTAAATTTTAAAACATTAAATTTAGGAGAAAGCACATGACTGCCACGTGAAAGAAGCCAATAAACCAAGTTCCCGACTTTCCATTTCCATTAATTACTTTTTTGTCTACTTGCCATTTGGCGACGATGGGTCGTCTTCACTGCCAACTCACCTGTCTCCATTTTATTTTTACTCTGCACAAACTTCCCTAAAATTGTATTTTGGCGTGAGCGCCAACAAAACCCAAAATTGAGTTCCAAAGCTTCCTTCCCTCGCACTCTTCCTCCCTTCAATTCATTTCCGCGAAAGCCCCTCACTCTGTAGTTTATACTCACAAATACAATGGTCATTCCATTGAGATTCCATATCTGCCCTTCTGGTTCCTTCTCTTCCAAGCTTCTTTCCAAAAATTCGAATTCTCCGCTCCCTCCTCCTCTCAAAAAACTCCCATTCCTCTGTTCTATATAACAACACGTTCATGCTTCCCTCACTGTATCAATCAATCAATCAGTAACCTTGCCTATCGATCAAATCAAACAAAATGCCTGCATTCCCAGAAGAGCCGCTTCTCGCTCCCAACCCTGACAGATTCTGCATGTTCCCAATCCAATTCCCTGAAATATGGGAAATGTACAAGAAGGCCGAAGCCTCCTTCTGGACCGCTGAGGAGGTCGACCTCTCTCAGGACATCCGTCACTGGGACTCCCTCACCCCCGACGAGAAGCACTTCATCTCCCACGTTCTAGCCTTCTTCGCCGCCTCTGACGGCATCGTACTCGAGAACCTAGCCGGTCGCTTCATGAAGGAGGTCCAGGTTGCCGAAGCCCGCGCTTTCTACGGCTTTCAGATTGCCATCGAGAACATTCACTCCGAGATGTACAGCCTCCTTCTGGAAACCTACATCAAGGACTCTGTAGAGAAGAATAGGTTGTTTCACGCCATCGAGACCGTTCCTTGCGTGGCGAAGAAGGCCGAGTGGGCTTTGAAATGGATCGACAGCTCGGAGACCTTCGCGGAGAGGCTCGTGGCGTTTGCGTGCGTGGAGGGGATTTTCTTCTCCGGAAGCTTCTGCGCTATATTTTGGCTAAAAAAGCGCGGGTTAATGCCTGGGCTGACCTTCTCGAACGAGCTGATCTCGCGAGACGAGGGCTTGCACTGCGATTTCGCGTGTTTGCTGTACGCACTCTTGAAGAAGAAGTTGAGCGAGGAGAGGGTAAGCGGGATAGTGAAGGAGGCGGTAGAGATAGAGAGGGAGTTTGTGTGTGACGCGCTTCCCTGCGCGTTGGTGGGGATGAACGGAGAGCTGATGAGTCAGTACATAGAGTTTGTGGCTGATAGGCTACTGGGGGCGCTAGGGTACGGGAAGGTGTACGGAGTGAGCAATCCGTTTGATTGGATGGAGTTGATATCATTGCAAGGGAAGACCAACTTTTTTGAGAAGCGGGTGGGGGAGTATCAGAAGGCTTCTGTTATGTCTAGTCTCAACGGGAATGGTGCGGCTGCGACTCACGTGTTCAAGATGGATGAGGATTTTTAGTTCTCTCTGTCATTTGTTTTTAGTTTTTAGCTTAGCTAAGCTCGTACTGTATGTTGTCCTTACTTAAATTAAAATTGATTGTTATCCACTCTTTTTTTCTTTTTGAAATTTAAATATAAAATATAAATAAAAATGCAATGTTCCGTGTAAAATATAAATGCAAAAGAAATGGAGTGAAGAGAAGAAAGAGAGTCGGAAATGGCAACGCTGCAAAGCGAAGGAATGCTAAGTAGGGAACAATTGCTCTTTCTTTTCAATCGCTTCTCCCAACTCACTTCTCAGCCTGGTTGGTACCCACATCTTGATCTCATCTCCTCCATGTTCGTTTTCCATTCTTTTACTTGAAATAAATAAACTTTACTGTCAGATGTCAAGAAAAGGATTGCCGATGCCCTTGAGGACAAACAGGTTGTTGGCTTTCTCTAGTTAATTCCAAATCAATTCTTCAATTCTGCCCACGTTCGTCTGGTGCTTTTGTGCAGGAAGCGGTTGCTGTTACCACTGCCATTCAAGAAGCCATTTTTCTGGAGATGGCGGTTGGTAAGAATTGCTTGCTTTGTTTTCCTCTGTTCATGCTTGTAAATGCAGCATTCTCTTCGCTGTAACCCTATTTTCCACTAAAAGGTCCAAACTTTGAACTGACCACTATGGTCTAATTGCTCGCTAAAATTTAATTGGGCAAGGCAATCTCATTGTGTCATGTATCTATAATCATGGAAACTGTTTATGTTTCCGCAGATCCAAGGTTTGGAATTTCTTGTCTGGCCAAAGTCAACATGGTCTTTGAGAATGATCGTGATCTCATGATACGCTTCTACAAGTTTGTTGCTAAGTAATCTTTCTTCTGTACGGATATTTGAGACCTTTCACATGCTATTATTTTGGCAAATTTATATTACCTTTCCCTGGCTCTTAACCAATTTTCAAGTGACATTCCCATTATTATAACTCTTCTGGTGATCTAAAGATGTGTTCAATGTCCCTAATCTAAAGATGTGTTCCATACTGGCTTCTTGTTATTTGAAGGTCACGGCTTTTGACACACAATCTGAGATAGTAAAGATCTTTGAGCATTTTCTCATATTTTTAATGAATAACTAGGGCATTGATAATGCACTATTCTTCCTTTTGGACATCATAGGACTCGCCTGTTCTTTCTGATCATATGAAACTCTACAAATGGAGAATGTCATTTCTTCCAATTTCAATGTTGTTCTGTGCACTAGCAAAATTTGTTTGGTGAGTTGAAATTCTGCTCTTCTGCTGCCTCTTGCCTGAGTGGGATATTTCCCTCTACATGTGTAGTCATTGCTTTTTGCCTGTCCATAACTTGTGTCTAGGCAGCTTGGAACTCGCATGTACTGGGTTCCATATTGCAGACCTTTACTTGCTTTAGTGAGTTCCATTTGCCTGGCTACTCTTTTACTTTTTTCCCCTTTCGGATTGTGTCATTGGTGGTGCATATGATGCAAAATGCTAGCGAAGAGATGGTAATTGATGAAGCTCAGCTTGGACAAGAAGGGTTTGCTGAAAAAATGCATAATCAACAAAATCTACAGGAGCAGGTAGAATCTGCGCAAATATTTTCTGCTGTTCTCAAGATAGATATTGTTAACCAAAACATGAAACTTTGTTTTTCAGCAACTTGAGATGCTTAAGCGTATGCGCAAATTTCACCTGGATGACCAATCTGCAATTCTTGAGAAGGTATATGCTGTCCCTATTTCTTTTGCTGCTGTCTTTGGTATTTACTCGAAGGATATATAAGTGGACTTAGGACTCTCAGGGCTGTGATGGTTTTGGTAATGGGTCCAATTGCCAGTAGCCTTTGCAACAAGCAAATTTCTGAACCTCTTTATGGATTTTGTGTTCTTCAGCTGCACCAGCAGTTGGAAAATACCAATTTTGAAGGTGAGGCATCCGTGTTATCCTCAGAACAGATTCAAGAAATTGTCCGGAGGAGGGTTTCGCCTTTATTTATGCCGAAGTAGCATGGTACTCGATAATGGTCTCCTTAGTTTTCATTTTTGTTCTGTACGTTCGTCAGACAAGTTCTCTGGATTTGATTAGTTTTCATTTTTGTTCTGTACGTTCTTCAGACAAGTTCTCTGGTTTTGATAATACTCCGTAGTCATTGTATAAGCAGACTGCAGGGTTTTATTACGAAGTTTTTTACTTCAGGGATAATCCTGTTGCTACTATGCAGAAGCATTATGAGTTCTAAAAGAAAAGAAACTTGCTTAACATTGTGGTGGCTTTTCTTAGCCAGGCTCTAGCTCGACTCAGTCCCTTGTCTGTCAAAGCCACCTTTGAGGTTAATGTAGGTCTGCGGACGGGGAAACGGGACTTCCGTACTTGAAGAGATTGAAATTGAAGTGTACCATGGGCCATGGGGTGTTACCAGCAGCCTCTTTCCCCTGTAACAAATGACTTAACCTTGAGAAGTGAGGCAACAAAACTTAGCATGTGTAATCTAAGCAAAAAGCTCTTTTAAAAATTAAAAATTAAAAATTTCACAATTATACACAAAATCTTTTTCAACTTTTTATTAGTTTTCTTCAAATGTTAACCAACGTTTTATATTTTCTTCTTCTTCACTATCGACCAGTTAGCAGTGTTTTCTTCTTCATTTTAGTCACATGTGTTGATTCACTGCTAGACCCATTTTATAAGTAACGATAAATTCTTCACAAATTGGGGTTGGGATCTGATCTTGTTCGCATTAGCATAATAACGAATATTTTCTGTTTTATTTACCATATCATTTCTCTCGAACTATTTTTAAAATTAGCTAATTTTAACAATTATAACTACTTAAGTGTCCGATCTTTAACGATAATTATACAATATGTTGAGAGAACTTTATAACAATTTTAGATAGAGTTAGACAAAGAGTGATAGTGTTACGAAGGTTTTCTTAGACACTGGCTTATCGAAGTTGTGCCTACATCTTTGCTCAACGATTTCACGTAGGACTGTTTAAGCGAGACTCAACCTTTTGATGTGATCATAGATTAACAAATCTATGTTCTTTAATGCCTTACAATCCTTGCAGTGTTTAACTAGACTTAACGTTAGGTAAGGATAGAAAGGGCACCAGCTTAAGGTCCACTCTCATGAAGAACAAAATAGGAAACAAAAATATTCCTTATTTTGTCTCTTTGTGATCTTTATGATGACCCACTCTTGTCGCGTATCAAGAACAAAAAGAGACAAAATAAAAGTCTTTTTTTTAATTTTATCCGGGGCTTATAAAATATCAAGAATGACCTTATGCTTAACTCTCACACTCGAGCAAGAATATTACAAAACATTAAATAATCGTAGGAAACAATAAACACACAAGACCTAAAGTATAAACTAGCCTTTATTACTTTCTCAAAAGCTTATAAATGAATGCTCTCTTTTAATATATTCTCCTCTCCATCATCTTTATTGAGGAGTAATACTCAGATAAGTTATTTATAAGTACCTCTAGCTTTATAATTCAGAATCCTAATTGAACTAAACTAACTAGATCATCTATATCTTTATCATATTGTTGGATTCTTGTTTTACGTATCTAGGCTAACAGGCCCAGCGTACCTCAAGTTTGCACGCGACCACAACCTTAATTGGTATTGTCCTCTTTGATACTCGAACTCGAGACCTCAAGGTTTTGTTAAGAGACGTGCAACTAGAATGCAACAAAACCTTGAGGTTTCGAGTTCGAATACCAAAGAAAACAATACCGATTAAGGTTGTGGTCGCGTGCAAACTTGAGGTACGCTGGGCCTGTTTGCCCAGGTACGCAAAACACAGACCCAACATTAAAAGGTGCCTTTTAATCCGTTATGAAATGTTGTTGGGGAGGAACTAATCCGTTAGCTCCTTCTTCATCTTCTCTCAAATGTCAATGGGAGGTCTACTTATACTGATATCATTGAAGTTTCTTATTTTCCACTATAACTTTGCATCTTTTACCATATACATAGTTGTGATCAATACCTTTTTTGTGTCAAAATCCTTTGCCACCACAAAATATTGTTCCATGTCTTATAAGAAATTCTTTAGCTTTTTAGCACTTACTTACCATAAAAAGCTTAGGGCTCTTGCACTTTCACCAAAGTGCTTTTGGCATGTCTAACACCTTATGTTACAAACAACACATAAGATTGTGATTCCTAATCTAGAATCCTCTTATGTCTTTATTAAGCCCGCTATTTGATGTCTCACCTATTGGATCTGCACATCCAAAATCTCAACATGAGATAAGTAGGAAGTGATCTCGCCATTCCCTTGAGGAATTGGCGCTATAAGTGCTTCCACTATGTTGACATGCTCTGTCAAATTGCTATTCCAACTATATCGATATTTTGGCTTTGATACTAGTTGTTACAAAGGTTTCTCTAGAGATCGAACTTATTTCGAAGTTACGTTTACACCTTTATACGATAATCTCACTTAGGTTTATTTAAGGGAGACTCAGGCTTTTTACGTGATTATTGACAATCAAAATCATATTCTTGCCTCACAACTCTCATAATGTTTAACTCTTACACTTAAGTGAGAATACTATGAAGTATTAAATAATCATAGGCAAGAATAAACACATAAGAGCTAGGGTAAAAACCAACCTTTATCACTTCCATAAAAGCATACAAATGAATGCTTTCTCTCAATATGTTTTGCTCCCCCTCATATCTGTTAAGGAACAAGACTTAAATAAGCTATTTATAGGCACCTCTAGCTTTACAATTTAGAATCTTAATTGAACTGAACTAACTAGATCACCTTCATCTTTATTAGATTACATCACATTAACCAATTGGATGACACGCTTATCCAAATAAAATTCCCTAAAGAACTCTATTATCTTCAAATGGTCCTCCCACAAGATCTTTATCTTTTAGAGTTGATGTATATCTACTGTGATCTTATTTGCCACATCATCCAAGATCTCCCTTTGATCTCTATCTACACATAATGAGTCATCCAAGACCAAATCCTTTTATAGCACACTGGTTTGGTCAAATGCTTACCTATGTTAAGTTTATTAGTCATGATTCGTCTATTTGAGCACACATTAAGTTCTTAGAACTCCATATGCCTCCCTTATACGTGTGATCTAGCTAACTTTCAACCCAAAGTTCATCTTAAGCTCATCTTTTGGTCTCACATCTGAGTCTTACATTTCGTTAAATTTTTTTGCCAATATGCACCAATGCATGCTAATGCTTGTTTACTCTTGAGCTTTTATCGACATTGTTTATTTTCCTTGCCTACTTGTAGATGAAACAATTTACTTGACTTATTTCAAAAATGAAGAATAATTGGCTGATTTATATACTACTTTGAAATCTCTTTATTTCTGAACTATGAGAATGCTAATGACAAATATGTAAGTTGAAGAATTATATTTGAAGGACTTGCATAAATAAATTGAAGTATGAAATTTTCTACTTAAGAAAAAGATTCTTAATCTCAAACTTATTGCTATCTTTTTCTATGACTCTTTTCCTTTCTTTTAGCCATTCTATTTTTATTAACAATAATATAATAAGTTGATGAAAATTTGAGGAGTCCATACTATAGTATCGAATACCGTTTTTTACCGGCCGAAAATAGAACCATATCATCATGTTTGGTACCGACCTCAGGTATCAGCTGGTACCGAGTGTTTTAGCCAAGTATTAACTATTACCAGGTGTTTTAGATAAGTATCGATCGATACTCAAAATACCGGCCATATACCAGTCGGTACCATAATTTTAATAAACATTAAGGACCTTTTTGCAAAAACAAAAAATAATTAACCCTAACCCCCTGACACTTGCGCCTGCACCAACCTCTGCTTTTTCAATTTTTTGTCTCTCTCTCAAACTCACCTCATCCTCTCTCTATCTCACGCTCTCGTCCTCTCCACTCTCTTTCTCTCATTTTCCGCTCCATATCCGGTGGTGCTCTTATCCTATGTCCTACCTCTCCAGCAGTGCACCATGCGAACCCTCTCCAACGGTTATCTTTGGATCTTCCTCCACCGCGCTAACCCGTCGTCATCGAGCCTCATCCAGACCTCCATCAGCCTTTGTCCACGAGGACCACCAACGTACCACGCCACCACCGTCTGCTCCTCTGTCTCCCACTACCCATGCTCCTCTGGAATAATATCGATTGTGAATTTCTGTTTGGGTGTGTTTTCACTTTCTGTTGAATTTTTTCTGGTTAAATGCATTTGTGTTATGATTGTGAATGGGAAGTTGGAATGAAATTATGAAGCATTTGTGATTTGTCGTTGGTTGGAGTTTGAATGTTGGATAATGGATTGGATTTGGAGTTGAATTGAATGAAAGGAGTATAGTTTTGGTTCATTTATGGTTCGGTTATTGATAACTGATAACTTTGCATTAGGAGTACAAAAGATGACTATTATTTAAAGAGTGAGATCCCACATCAGTTGGAGAGGGAGAACGAAGTACGCCTTATAAGGGTATGGATAACTCTCCCTTATAAACGCGTCTTTCATGGCCTAACGCAAGGGATCTCATCAGAACTTCGGTGTTAAATGTGCTCAGGGGAGAGTAGTTCCGGGATGGGTGACCTCCTGGGAAGGCCATGGGAAAAGCAAAACTGTGAGGACTTGGCTGGGCCAAGCCCAAAGTGAACAATATCTGTAAACGGGTGATCTGGGCTGTTACAGATAATATAAGAGCCAGTACTCGAACCGTTGTAACTAGGTTGGACTCCAAAGAGGGCTTGGACCTAAGGGGGATGGAGAGTGTGAAATCCCACATCGGTTGAAGAGGGGAAAGAAGTACACCTTATAAGGGTATCGATATCTGTCTCTTGCAGACGCGTTTTCTATGGCCTAACGCACGGGATCCCATCAAAACTCCGAGATTAAATGTGTTCAGAGGAGAGTAGTCCTGGGATGGGTGACCTCTTGAGAAAGTCATGGAAAAAGCAAAACCGTGAGGGTTTGGTTGGGCCAAGGCCCAAAGCGGACAATATCTATAAGCGGGTGATTTGGGTTGTTACACGCAGTGTACCCTAGAGCATTGATTTAGTTTGGTAGTTTCCTTTTGTAAACAGAAAAAATATATCAAACATCATGACATTACCTCTTCTTCTTGTAATTTATTGCGTGTTTTCTCTCTGTCTCTCTTTCTTTTTGTTTTTGGTTAATATTTATTTTAAATTTTAAATTTTAAATTTTGGTTATTTGAAGTTCTTTATTCCTATTGTATTTTATTTTTATGTTTTATGCAATTATTTATTTATATTTTTGTCTTTTATTTTATTTAAATAATTTTAGAAAAACTTTTTTTCCTTTTCTCCGTCTCCTTGTGAGTATATTGAAAACAGTTTCTCTATTAATTTAAGTAAGGTTGCGTACTTCTAAAACTCTCCAAACCCCACATTTCAGCGAGAAAATTTACGCTGAAATCTTATTGTTGTTATTGTTGTTTTTGTATACAATAGAATATAAGAATTTAAATCCAAGGTTTGTCCAATCTTTCTTCCAATTTATGGGACTAAAAGTAATATCATACTTACATATCAATAGGAGTTTTTTATGTAACTTAAAAAAAAACTCTTAATCTTTAAATTTTTCTGGAAAAACTCTTTGTTATTTTAAAATTTTCAAACAAAATCCTCTTAAACTTTTATTAAAAAATATTAGTGAAAAATATGTCAATCAATTAAGCCCTAATAATATAACAATTACCCGACTCAATTTTTAAACTTTATCCAAACCAGCTAAACTAAAGTCAAATTAATAATTTAAAATAATTATAATAAATTATTAATTTAAATTAGTTTTAATTAATTTGGGTCATATTTAAGAATTAAATAAAGTCGTCAACATTTGATTAGCCCACGTGTAGTGTTTATATTATGTATGTTTTTCTTATTTTTTAATGAAAATCTAAGAGAAGTTTTTTGGGAAAATTAAAATCATAATATTTTAATTAAGGAAATAGAAAGATTTAACCGTTTAAGGAACGAGGGGTGCATTTTAATAGAGAAAAAAAAGGAGAAATATAAGTTTAATTATAATATTTTTAAAAAGGAAATCGCTGGATGAAAATGAAAAGAAGTGAATTTATCCTTACATATAAAATAGATCTCAAACGCAAATGACACAGATTAAGAAGAAATTATCAGTCAACGCTGAGCTGATAGTGAAGAAGACCAATAACTTGGTTGATGACGAGAAAATCAGAGAAGTATAACATTGGAAGAGGCACATGAATAGATGCTGCTCGATTAATCCAATTTCCAACTGGTCTTTCTTCAGTTTTTGGTTACCAGTGATTCAAGAAACTAACAAATTAACAAGCATTCAAAGACTTGGAGACGGAAAATCTCATCCTTTCATACATCAGAACAATCCTAAAGTACGCTATGTTTATCGTTTAGTCTTGCCCGGCCCTCAACAAAAACTAGAATTATTTCCAACGAATTTGGAGGCGGCAGGAGCAGGTGGTATGGCGAAATGCCAAAGCCTCCCCGCACCTTTCACTAGATACTTTTTACACAAAAACTCATTTGCGAAAGCCTTCTCTACCTTTCTGTCCACATCATGCAAGAACACATGTGTCACCCCAGCCCTTGTCCTCCCTCTCGACATCACCGCCGCCGTGTATATCGCCCCCATCCTCCCCGGAGCCTCCGCGAAATACCCTTTTGGCGCGTCTATCATTATCACGTCCCACTCTTTCTTGTACACCTCCTCCGGCAACGTACTAAGAGCCAACTTGCACTGTTTGTTGCCTTTTAGCCTCGCGTTTGGAGGCATGCAGTCTTCTTCTTTCTTGTACGTAGACAGAAGCTTGTTTGCTTCGGACAGCTTTGTCGGATACTTGACTAAATGTGCTCTCAATGTAGGGACACGTTGGATAATCTTGTGCAGCCATTTGGGATCTTCTTCGAGAAACAGTGTAGTGCCACCTGGGTTCAATGATGCCCACATAAGAGAATCATGTCCAAGTCCGAAGACGAGGAAGTTGCATGGAGCAATGGATTGGAGAACGTCGAAAGAGAGGCGGATCTCGTCGTAAGTTTGCTGAGGGACGGTGCGTGAAGTGGCGTAGTGGAGGATTGCGAGGAGCTGCGTCGGTGTTGTGGTGTAGTCGGTAATCTCCGGTGTGACGTAAGCGCTTGATAAGGAGCAGAGAAAATGGTTGGTGAAGGATCTCTTGTTAAACAAAAATTTGGTGGTGGTGAGTAGTACGACAGTGAACGTGGCGGCGATAATCAGAGGGACGAGCCATGGCTTTTCTGTCAAGGTACCGTGGCGATTGTTACTACTCCTGGTGAGTATATAGGGAAGTTGAGGTTTCTTCATTTGAAGTAGTTTCTCCTGATCTCTCATTGAATTTGAAGGTGGCAATAAATTTATTTACAGGGTAATTATATATAACGTTACTTGCAAAGAAAGAATGGGAAAGCTAGATGAGAAAAGTGGAAAGCATTAATCTTGATGAAATGTGAAGAAGAGACGATTGAGATGGTGCATGAGGGTAATCTGTTTCTATCGCCAATGAGGTAATGCATGCAAGATGTAATAGGCCCTTTTCTTTTTTTGATGGAAAGTTTCTGAAATCATGGCTATTCGTGTGCAAATTTTGCAGGGAATGTCAACCCTCCAGCTAGAGATTACACGCTTTCTTCGGGTGTAAGGGAGCAAAAAAAGATGTGAACTTTGGACTTTGAAGAACTAGATATCGGATCTCATTAAATTAATAATTAATGTTGGAGAAGAAATTCACCTAACAAGTAAGCTCACTATTATGATTATCATCCCAAAAACAAGAACTTATTGGTCTAACTTGCATCATTTGCAATTAATACATAGCCAAAGAGAAAGGTCCACTTCTTAATGTTTGGTTGTAAAAGATGGAAAGTGGCGATCCAAATCATTTTCAAAGGATGATGTCTCAGCGCGCGCACACTTCTACCATGATTGATGTACATTAAATAGATGTTATTTAGTCTAGATCTTCTATTCAATTTTTTGGTGTTTTATTGTGTCCAGTGAATCTCAGTCATTCATTTATGTAGGCCTCGCATAAATCCCGCATAAATAAATACAAATGCTACATAAATAAATGACTTAAATTCACTAGACACAATAAGACACCATAAAATTAGACAGAAGATCTTATACCGATGTTCTTCATAAAAAAGAAAGCTGTTATAGTTGAGAAGATTGTAACAGCTTGTTCCCATCTTAATAAATAAATAGGTAAGTTTGGTAGTGCATTTACGTTTTACAAACTTATATTTGAAACCAAACGTTATGTCCCTTTGCAAACAAATCAGCCGTGGAAAGGACCATGCTGTTTTCTTTTTGATTATGTACATACGACGTCCCTTTGATTATGGGTTATGTAAGATTAATCCTCTGCCTGTTGGCTATCCCAATCTCTTTTATTCGGCTGTTGCCTGTAAATTGTAAATCCAAAGGTTCCCAAATGGTCAAAAAGAATGTCCAATACAGTGAAATTAAAACTTACCGTCTACAATCAAACTGTGAAATCGCAGCGGCATACTAGCAAATTGAAGAATAAAGATGGCACCGCCATATATTATATGCAGCTCCTGTTGACTGTTTCTTTTTCTTTTTCTTTATATTTTTGGTTTGGGTCATGTTAAGCAACTCTGTTAAATAAATGTATTGAACTGTACTTGCTGCCACGCCCACGGGCAGTGATACTAGCTTAACAGTTTTACGATGGTTGCCAAACACTTAGTTGAGCTGAAGTCAATGCAGATAGATCATATGGTGAATTTGGGGCCAAAATAATAACAATCACCACATAAAAGATGGTAGGATATCAGAAAGGCCAAGTGGATCCATACTATCCTCAACATTTCTAATTCTTGAACACAAATTCATCGGAAAAGGAAACACGATGCTACAGTCCACAAAATTGTAAAAAATCTCCCTAAGCTGTTCAACAGCAGTCCTCGATACAAGGCCATCCAAAGTGAACTGCAAAATAAACAGTTAGCATCTCTGTTCATCTCACATAATCCCCTTCATGATGATTAATAAGTATCAACACATCAGTAAGATCTCGGATATGCACAATACAATGAGAAATATGCAAGCACTCCTCATTTACAATGCAGCAATTTGGATCTGTTCGTAGAAACGAGTCCCTTGAGTATTGCAGGTTAAAATAAAAGAGGGCCACTGCTCTCTACAAATACATAGCAAGAGTAATCTTATAAAAAATCATGTGAAGTAAGCTATTTCCATAAAAGTCCATTACTATAAGTCGCCAAAAGTTTTAGAAGTTCACCTACAAGTGGTTGTAACCAAGCATATGACAAAAGTTGGATGTAGATTCAAAGGAACTAATTCCTATCCTAAGCTAGTCTGACAAAGAAATCTTCAAGTCAAACCTATGTACCATTCAATCCAAAGACTGTCCCTATCAGGCTATATACTCTAATTACACTTTACGTTCAAACCAACCAACAAACTAATAAACGGATAATCTTTACGTGCTTTAAGTAATAGTACCTCTGGCATCAGGGAAACTCTCGGAGCCTCCAAGTTCCAGTAGAATAATTATGCATATCAACATATCTTACTAGCTATTTCCAAAAAAAGAAACATATCTATTAGGAGTGAGAAAGTGGAGGATGTAGTGTCTGGGCATGGAAACTCTGTTTTTGACGGTCAATTTTCCATATTTCTTACTGACAGATGACACGGACATGTTTTTCAAAAAGAAAATAGCAACATAAAGTCAACGATAACGAGTGGAGACCCTAAACTAGGAACACGAAGTCGTAGTGCTCAACATGTGAATAGGTATTTGATCGACAAGACCAAAAAACAAAACGAAATTTCAAAGCAAAACAAAGCATAAAGTGATCAAAGAGCCATATAAAGAAGTAAATGTTCGAATTTTGAATCGACAAGCGCATATAAAGAAGGAAAAATATGAACTTACCCCAACTTGAATCTAAGTTGATCCAACAATAATGTTGTTAATAGGGATGAAAATAAGCTTGACGAAAAAACCAACAAATCCCATCACCACAAACCCTATTGCTGTACGAAAAGCCACCTTGGTGAACTCTACATCAACCCCAAACAGAGAAGATCAATTCTTCACGAAAAACTGTTTTCATCAAATTTCGAGTTTTTTCAAGTTCGAAAAGAGGAAATACCTTTGCGATCGGGCTTGTGGCAGCGCTTGACGAGACGAACACTGTCCTTGGCGAAATCCCTCAGTGGATCAAACACGGAGTCGATTGCGTCCATCTCTAGTTTCTCGAATTGGTGATCTGTCGTCCAAGGGTTCTTTTTGTTTTTTTGCGATATTTATATGTACCAGATTTGCTTTGTTGTTTTTCACTCTTATCGGACCAGAATGCCCCTGCATGTTCGTGTTTTTATTGACAATTCTGTCCTCCATCTGGTTTTGCTGAGGCTCTTCGCTACGTTTTTCTGGCTTGTAGCTTTTCTTTCTTTTTTTGTTTTGTCTGTCATCAGTTATTTTATGCTTTGCACATTTTGAGAGATTTTAGACTTCTGTTTGGACTATCCAACGGGAAGATCTTAATGTAATTGGGACGGATCCTGTTTTCTTTTGAACCAAAATAGCTCCTTCCAAACTTGGATTTAATACCCTATGACTACACCGCCTTCCTTTTGGCTACAGATGTATCAACAAGGATTGAGGAACGTAATAACTGCTGGTGTAATAGCCAATCTTCAAAAGTAAGAAAACATCTCCCTAGCTCGAGTTTACTGAAAAGAACTTGTGACACTCCAGAAACAAGCAAACCAAGCATTCAACTTGAGTAGACCAACTCAACTTCATATGCCAGTCAAAAGTGGATGACTCTCTGCAGGAAGCACACAATCATGTAGATATTTCTAGACATCTACAACAATACGCTTATGAAGCCACTGTAATGGCCACCTTCAGAAACCATCTATAAATCCAGGTGAAGAAGGCATTCGTTATAAATTATAGCTCTCTTTCAGCTGCTGTTTGTTAAGAGTCCCGTTTACTATCTCTCTGAACAGATCTAGGGACAAATGTAAGGCCACGGGTATTCCGGCGTCCAAAGCTGATGGAAGAAGGAGAGGAGTCGGATGTACTTAATTTGGAGACTGCTGAAACAAGTCCATCCATTGTTTCACCTTCTACTTCCATTTTGCCTTCAGCCTCCTGCTTCTTCTGATTTGCTTGCCTACGCTGATTCTTTTGCCTTGCTTTCTTGGATGGTAGGGCTTTCTTAAAGAATTCAAAGGAAATTGGGAATTTATGCTTGTCCGCCAAGTGCTGATGCCTACTTTTGTAATTCTTGAATTTCAAACCACAACCTTCCACCAGGCATTCGTACTGTCAATGGGAGGCAAGAGACTTAGAGTTCGATACAAAAGCATTGATAATAAGAATGACTGCACATGCAAAACAAGTCAAATTTTGATACATATATCTTTAGAACTAAAAATTACCAAGCAATTGGCAAACAAAAAATGGTATTAAAGAGAGAACCAAGTTCTTCAGACATTATTGAAACTTTCATCACCTTAAACCTAGAATATCCTAAGTTGATGTTTTTAGTTTGTTATCCACTGAAGAACTGTTAAGTTCATTAAATGAGAATTGTCAAGTGTTTACAAGGATGTTGCATAACCTGTCCTCGCTTAACACCAGACATGCAAAGAAAATAAACCAGTAGGTTAAAATCAATGATAACCATCATAAGAATCACAGGCATCATTGAAAAAACAAGTTTGTGGAATAAGCACAAAGTTCTAAATTTGGAAAATGATAGACATCAATCAGGGCTTGATGTAATCATAGTTGATAATTCAACAGAAAGGGAGTAAAGAAACTACCATGGCGTATCCACGTGCAACTTTTGCCTTAAAAAAAGAGTCATGCAGTTCAGAAACATGAATGCTGAGAAGGCGTGTGGTAGGGTAAACTCTAGAGCAGACAGAACAGGATGCAGCGTGGCGTGCATTGTAATGGTCTTCAAAGGCCTCCAAGGATGTCAAGTGTACACCACAACCAACAATGGGACAGCAAACCTCCCTGCTTCAAGCAATGATTTCACAGTTAACACCCTCAGTACGATCTTAGCAATATACCGAATAGAAAAATACCATGAAGTACTGCTTTTCAAAAAAGAAAATAGTCCGAAAAAGACAAACTGATAACATTCCAAATGTTTTCATCTCAAAGAATCAAACTTCAACCCACCTGGCGTCATTGTCCACTAGATCCTGAAGCTGATGCTTTTCATCATCAGTTAAATCCAGTGCAACCTGTGTGTACATATATAGAAAACCCAGAAATCCAATGCTCAATCTAAGCACAAAATTTAAAAAAAAAACGTAAATGGAAATTCTCAAAAATGGAAATGAAAAACTTTCAAACTTTTACTAGGCAAATTCAAACACAATCGAATAAAGAATGAAACATGGAATATAAAGTGAACCTGTTTGGCGAGGAATTCCCTTTCGAAGTTGCCAGAAGCAAAGAAGGAAGAGTCAGGATTGAAACGCCGACGAACAGGCTTCCAGTACGGAAACCCTATCTGCTTGTCACTATTGGCAAAATCATCTACTTGCATCGCCATGGTCTCTGTAATCAATTAACTTTTGGTGCGGCTCGTTATGAATCAGATTTACCTTCAATTTCTTTCCAAACAAACGATTCAATTGCAAATTTCAACTCCACAATTTTGGGTTTTGGCGGTTTAGCTAACTTTTATTAGTTTTCTGGCTATGGACCTCTTGTGGCCCTTTAATCAAAGCCCAAATACAGAAAACCGAGCCTTCCGATTGTCAAGCCTACTTGGTGAAAGGTCAGTTGCACCTAACGACTAATCTCTTATACACAAAAAGTTTGGGTGTTTAATACGAGTTCAAATTTTCTGTCTAATTTTATGGTGTCATATTTTGTTTTATAAATTTTAACCATTTATTTATGTGGGTCTAGCATAAATGAACGTGGGATTCACAGAATTAAATCACTGAGATTCATGTGATAAAATAAGACAGTATAATATTAAAAAAAAGATCTTGTCCCGTCCGACACTTGTCACTAACCCTGCATTTGGTTACCGTCTTCGGACGTGAAGACGGATGACAAGGACATAAAAGTTCTGTCCGAAGGTGCGTTTGGTTACCGTCCTAACTAATTTCCGTCTGAACTTTAAAGGACACGGACAACAA
>JANTNU010000008.1:9224705-9248355 GCA_024752395.1 Erythroxylum havanense | reverse complement strand
TTAATACAACAAATACAACAAAATATCCAAGACACTAACGATCAATTAATAGTTAGGGTATCGGCCCCGAAAATGGTTATAACTAACTATAACTAATAATAATAAAACAAAACATAAATAATGGTTGGTTGAAGGGGGAGACAAGAACAAGCGTCTCCGTCCTCCCTTTTTGGGAGGGACAAAAAAGCTTGTCCCTGTCTACCGGAGATGGTGGACAGAAATTTAGGGACAGTAACCAAACGTGTTAGGGAGACGAGATTTTTCTGTTTCGTCTACTATCTTCACTAACAGGAACAAAAACCAAACACAGGTAGATGTACAATGGACGGAAAGGTTACGTCAACTTTTTTAGCAAGATTTATGAAGAAGTGCATTTATAAGATATGAATTGCAATAAAACAATTGTTAAAACTTTACAAAAAAGAAACACAGGACATCTAAGAGAAATGACCGCCGCTGCCTTCTCCACCTTAGTTGGTCATGACTTCTGGCACCTGAACCTTGATATCGCCTCTATCACCTTCTCCTTCACCCCTTCCTCCCTTCCTCTAGCCGTTCCCAACTCTCCCACACAGTAAAACAACGAAACTAGAAAACTTTGCTCTGACCTTTAACCCTCCAGATCTCTTACTCTTGCCCAAACCTGCAAAACAATAAATAACCATAAATTATTCCGTAAACATGAACACATTTTCCAACGCTATAATCCACTTTCCAACAAAACATCCCACCTCCCTCTCCCCTCTTCTCCTTCCCCATCCTTTTTTACAACTACCCCTACCCCTACTTTGGATGCGCCTCTTACTAAAAGAACAAACCCTACTGTAGTAGACAATGCAAAAGAAAATAGGAAAACTTGGAAACAAGTTATTGGGGGTAATTCCGACTCCTCTTTAATTTTCAACCCTCCTGTAGAGACAGATGACAAAATAATGGTGGCTCCTAGCTTAGAAGTTTTACAACATGGAACAAAGACATGAGAAGCTACACTTGTGGGTTTTTTAATGAAAAAAATTTGCATTTTCGGTTATACAAACATGGGTGTGAGGAATTGGAAATGAAGAAGGTTAATAGAGGTTATGCTAACTGAAGAAGAAAACATAATTTTTACCTTTTCTTTCTATTCGAAGCTCAAAAGGTAATAAAAGAGGGACCTTGGCATATCTCTCAACTTTGTATATTTCTCCAAAATTGGCAACTGGATATGGAGCTTGAAAAAGTATGGGTGAACATTTACAATATTCCATTGGAGTATTGGACTACAAAGGGGTTGAGTATGCTTGCAAGCTACTTAGGGAAACTAATTTGAATGGATGAAAATATTGCATCGAGGAAAAGAGTGGGTTTTGCTTGCTTATGTGTGAGCATGGATATGACTAAGGAAATGAATGATAGTATTCCTATCTTAAGATTGGTGGATGAAAACTCTCTAAGAGAAGATAAAGTCCTGTGACTTATCAGTGAAAAACATCTTTTAGAGCTCAAGGCAAAGAATAGAAACTGATAGGAAAATTCTTCATCAAAGGTGATTATTGGGAATTGATGGGAATAGATAAAAATGAGACTGAAGGTATTAAAGAGGAGGAGATAGAACAAGCTGCAGAAAATCAAGTTATCGTTCAGATAGTAAAAGACCCTCTATAATAAGGAAAGACATCCCGGAGGAAAGAAATATAGTTATTGGTCAACAAAAGAGTATTCCTCATCAACCATTAGAAGATTGCTGCAAGTCTACTATGAATAACGAAGGTAATGATCTGGAATCTACTGGTACTAATCAGTATGTAGGATTTTCGGAGGTTAAACAAATTGAGCAAACTCTATCAAGGATTGATGTGATTGATGAGCAATAGAAAAAGCTTCAAAGGTAAAGCCAATTGATTATGACATTGATAGGATGGAATGTGCGTGGAATAAATAATCCTTCTAAGCTTAATGCTTTAAGGGATTTTGTGCTAAAGGAAAAGCCATGGGTTTTTTGTATGTTGGAGACTAAAATTAAAGAAGAAAATTTGAATAAATTGGGTTGCCTAGGTAGCAGCTGACATTTCATTTTTAACCATCAAAGCCATGTTTATGGAAACATTATTATAGCTTATGATGGTAACTTTTTGAAACTAGAAGTGATGGATTCTAGCCAACATCATATCCACACTAAGCTTTATTTCAAAAATGAAAATTCTTGTGTTTTTGATACTTTTGTCTATAGTTTCAACACTGTTTTCTAAAGAGCTGACATTTGGAATTTAATATTTATTGTAAATAATAGCAAGATGATTGAAGGCTTTAAGAAGTCTATGATGCTTAAGTTTGAAATAACCGATCTTAGCTTAATGTCATACTTTCTTGGTGTGGAAATAATTCAAAAGGAAGATGGAATTTTCATTTTTCAAAAGAGATATGTTGTAGAGACTTTGAAGAAATTTCGTATGCATGATTGCAATCTCGTAAGAACTCATGTGGAGGTTAGGACAATTTTTCAAAGAAGGTGATGAAGCACATGTTGATCCTACTTATTTCAAGCAGATTGTTGGAACTCTAAGATATCTTTCTTGCACAAGGCCTGATATTATATATAGAGTTGGTCTAATTAGCAAGTTTTTTCTCATGGTCATCAAAGAAATAATCTATTGTTGCACTTTCAACTTGTGAAGCTGAATACATAGCTGCAACCTTAAGCTCACATCAAGCAATTTGGCTATGCAATTTGATGAAACAAATTCTATTTCCAATTCAAGTGCCTGTGAAGTTTGTGTTGATAATATTTCAGCAATTAACTTGTCCTAGAAGCTAGTCACGCATGGAGAAGCAAGTATATAGACGCACGTTTTCATTTTCTACGAGATCAAGTTGAGAAAGGAGAGATGAAGTTGGTATATTACAAGTATAAAGACCAAGTAGCCGACATTCTTGCCAAGCCTTTGAAATATGAAGTTTTTATGAAGTTGAAGAATAGGATAGAAGCGATAGTACTATCAAATTGGAATTAAATGGGAGATGTTGATTATAATTTCGATTCTATATCTAATTTTAAGTAGTCAATCTGAGAGTTTTATGATCAGTCAGTTTAAATTGATCAAATTATGGGTCATCTTGAGTCTATTTAAACTGGTAGCAATTTCTGTAATATATGTGTGAAAAATCGGAGAAATAAAAGTAAAGATTTTTTATCTTCTCCATAGTTTCTTTTCTTTTTAATCTTAAAACAGCATGACGTTCATAACTCGTGTGTCTTCCCATTAGTTTTTAACTAGAATCTAATAAAAGGAGTTTTCATTAAAAAATTTAATAATATTTCGAAAATTTATAAATTAAGAAATTTTTATTAAAAAAGAATTTAAACTTGAGAAAAAGCTTTATTTCTTTTACCTCCAAAACTGCATGTTTTGGGTACAGAAACAAAGAGAATAAAAACACGCCCTTTCCAGCAATGAACGGACGGTATTATCCAAAGGCAAGAGACCCCAATACATGGCTCTTGTTCTTCCTTCTTATACAATTGTTCTTCATCATCTTCTTCTTGTAGTTCGTTCTTATCCAAGTGGATGATGATAGGAGCCTCCAATGAATTCTTAAAAGATTTCAGACCAGTGGGGCGACGGGTACGGACTGCCGACCCATTATTGAAAGCATAATAAAGAAAAAGGTTCGATTTTGATAGCATATATCACATGCGCAATATCCATCTTCTTCTTGTATGTATGTCGTTGAGAAGATGGCAACTGCGTGGACAATTTCTTAAATGTGAAAATGGAGAAGGAAAGGGGGCCACCCAGAAGACACTAAACAATCAATTATTATCATATCTCAACTTGCAGCTTATAATTTATCAAATTATGAGTCAGCTGATAAGAAATAAATCATAAACTAAAGACTGATAAAACCCAAATTAAGCATGGAAGCACAAAGAGTCTTTTTTTACAATTCTCTTTAAAGAAAGATTTGATTACTTCAATCAGTTATCTTTCAACTTGTATCCATCCACACTGAACTTTGATCTACAAACAGCTAAATATATAGCGAAAGAAATCCTGAAACCCCATCTTTCAGGATCCAAATGAAAAACGCTTCCTTGTTTTAAGATTAAAAAAACCCTATCTCTACATTCTAGGAAAAGACAACCTAAGTGTGGATGAACACCAGAAAGTTTCGATCTTGGTAAAGTAGCCAAGATTGGCCTCTTATATCGATCCAAGTCAGAGAGCTTATCCTAAACCTTGAAATTTCTAAACAATTTCTTACTAACAGATAGAGCACAAGGCTGGTTGGACTGTAAGGTCCCAGCTTCTGGTTTTTTCCTGTTTGTAGAACAAAGTCATATACAGACTTAGGCAAGCACGTAGCCAGGTAGACATTCCATCATTTCAATATAACAAGCAACCCCATAATCTCCACACTCAGACGACTGTTGAAGAGTGTAATATACTTGGGTACAACCGCTAACCCAATGCTTGTGGTTGGGCATATTAGAATTTTGGCTCAACTCAGCAGCCTTGTCGATATGTCCGAGTGGTTAAGGAGACAGACTTGAAATCTGTTGGGCTCCGCCCGCGCAGGTTCGAACCCTGCTGTCGACGTCAGTTAACTTTTTTCCTTGGTGATGCATATGAAAGCAACGGCAAATGGATCGCTAATTTTTGGTCCTCGAGCTTAAGCCCATCAAAGTCAAGTTAGAATGAGATTGGCATCATTTTATATTCTACAGTTCTGAATACTGAAAAACATAGGTTCAACGTAGAATCAAGATCTTTTGTCTAATTTTATTGTGTCCAGTGAGTCTCAATTATTTATATGAGTTTCGTGTAAATAAATGTGAATCTCGCATAAATAAATGGCTAAGATTCACTGAACACAATAAGATACCATAAAATTGGACAGAAGATCTTGTCTCTTCAATATATGAGGGTTCCAGAACTCTAAAATCTGGATGGTTTGTGCACTATTTTGTAGTTGATGAAATGCAGACTATTGAAATGTGGACTTCCTTAGAAGTAACACTTTATTAATGTAATCAAGTCCCAGAAGCAATGAATATACATACGGCATTGGGAGATATATACAGAAAATACTTGTATATTAAAAGTACAAACAGAATTTCTATCTTGTAAGCAACTGAAGATTCCTTTGAATACTTTTAGATATAGTTAATGCACTACGATCAAAACTGGAGAGGACTTGGCATATGTCATTTACGTACTTGTTCCAATTCCTTGTGGCAGAAAGAAATGTACATGGAAAAAGAGCAATCAGGTGGAAGTTTCCTTTTTGTTCAGTTGGGGATGTGAATCCGAATACCTTCTTCCTCTAACCTTCTCTTTTCCTACTCTTTTGATCTGTTCTTCTTATACTTAAAGCAATGTCCTGACCTTTATGAGTTAACAAATATCTCCTCTTTTTCTATACTCCATATATATATAATATATATTCTTCTCTTCAGTCTTCATCCTATTCATTTCAGTAACACAGACGTGACCAAGCAAGCAGATAGGTTAACAGAGATGGCAGATTGGGGTCCGGTGTTTGTGGCAGTAATGTTATTTCTACTCCTAACACCTGGTTTACTCGTTCAAGTGCCAGGTCGTCACAGATTCATTGAGTTTGGCAACTTCCAGACTAGTGGAGTTTCCATACTTGTTCACTCTATTCTCTACTTTGCTCTAATGTGCATCTTCCTCTTAGCTGTTGGTATTCACATGTATATTGGTTCATAGCTGGCCTGCTGCCCTGTCCATGGAGGTGGAAGAACTATATAAATATATATGATCATATTTTGTTTCTTTTTCCTTCACTAGCTAATTGTTAAAACGTTGTTTCAATTCTCTGTCGACCTGTTTCCAATTCCATCATTTGTTATAATTGGTATATGTTTGTAATTTACTCGATTAAATCAAAAGAGTTGGTCTCTGCAAATTCCCTTTTGCCCACACCTCGTACCATTTCATTAATTCAAGCAAATTTTATTATACCTATTGAAGTCCCTGTGATTGCAAGAGAAAACATAGAAACTGTGTATAAATTTGTTATGAATCTATTCGTTAATTATATCCTGAAAAGAGCCAACAATTGATTAAGATCTTTGCCTATCCACTCTATGGATAAATATGTAGTTGTTTGTTCAGGAAACAGTAGGTAATATTGGTAAAATAATTGTTGATCTCTCATGTTTCTATCCTGTTGATCACTCTCTATTAAGTATCACAGTGCTTTCCGATGTGTTAAGAAAGATCAGAGATGCTTTCAAGCTTCATCAGCAGCTGTCTGTACTACGAAAGACTTTGCTTGACATAGAATTTAGGAACCCTATACAGATGATCACATTAATAACTTGGAGTAGTTCAAATTCTGTTCACCTGGATTAAACGCGTGACGAGAAATGGATAGGAAACTTAGTTACACACGAGTAGTGAATTTAGTGATCTGTTATCTAACTAGCTGTGATAGAGCAGAAATTACAATTCTGCTGTTGATCCATGGATACTCTACTAGGCATAAAGATGGACATGAAGAATAACAAGAAACAAAATCAGAAGCAAACCGTAGATAAGCAAGTGGACAACCATGGAAGCTATACTGGTCTTCATGTTCATGAAATCGATGGGACGTTCCTTGGCAGGCATTTGCAGCACCAATCCTGGTGATAGCAAAGCAAACAGCGCTGTAGCTATGAGAGAAGCTGCCCAATCGTGCAGCATAATTAGATAGGACTTTAGTATCTGCAACAACTCTTTGACAAGCCCTTCCCTTCTTTGCAACTCTCTGCTAGATGTTGATCACTGAGCCCTCAAGTTAATCTGAGATCAAATTGTAGCCGGTAGATGTAACCTTCAACTTATAAAAGCATGATGATATATGAGGAGTATTTTGACGACTTCATTAGCATCCACCCACTTAACTATTGGCCTTAATTTTCTGCTCTATCCATCACCCCACAATCAATACTAAGTGAAAAAGGAACCTTTTTTTCCTGAGAGGAACTGGATTCCAGCATGAATTGTGATTATATATATTCAACCATCAACCTTTTCCAGAACTTGCCGGTTGGTTCGGTGGATAAGGCAGAGTATAATTTCTACGGAGAATTGATGCCAAATGCAATCAACAATGACCTTGACTTACTCAAAACCAACTTTTAAGCGGACCCCACAGGGTTTAAACGTATTTGTTTGATAGGTTTAAGCATTCCATTATCCTCTTCTCATCCGTTGTTTAATCAATGTTTACGAGAGTAGCATTAGTTACAGGTCGCACTTTTGGAAAAGATGGCTCATTTCATAATTAATGTTAAGTCAACAAATGAGGGCCCATTTACATTAACATTCCATTCTTCTACCCCACCTTTAACGCTAAAAAAAGCACAGTTAATGGAAACATTAGCCCCACATCCTTAAAATCCGATAGACAGCCGGGAGATAGCCATTATTACTGTTATCATTTGTGTTTTGAATAAAAGATTCATCGGTCTTGTTTATTTTTATGGAATTTCGAGGAGTTCGAATTGCCATTGCTAATCCCTGAACTAATTCTGGACATTTCTTCGGTGCCAGCAATCAACAGCTTACATATATACTTATCATAAAGGACAGAAGGATGTCATTTTCGATGTATTCTTCCTTAAAATGGAGTCAACTGCTGTAATGAATCCTCGAGTGTTATGTTGAGTTTAGCTTTAGCACTTCCTGCGTTTGTGTAAGCCCATTTTACGTAATAGTATCGTTTTTAGTTGCTGAGTGTGTTGAACTTGAACACGCAGGCCGTTGGGACTTGGGGGATATGCCCCTAGATTCTCGTACTAAACTCCTCACAAGCCATCTCAGCACAAAAGACTCTAATCCCAAGTGGGCCCCTGTCCGCCATTATTCCATCTCTGTCACAAAACAGCCTCACGCCAGAACAACAAAGATCTATCTTCCACACCCTATCTGCTAAGCGAATAATGGCGGACTGGGGGCCAGTTTTAATTGGGTTGATACTCTTTGTGTTGCTTACGCCCGGTCTTTTGTTTCAGATTCCCGGAAACAACCGTACTGTGGACTTTGGCAGCTTTAAGACTAATGGCAAGGCTATAGCTGTTCATACTCTCATCTTTTTCACTATCTATGCTATTCTCATCTTGGCTGTTCATGTCCACGTCTACACTGGCTAATACTCACTACCAGTAAGTACCATTAAGTTCGGCCACCAAGTGTAATATGTACGGGAGATAATCAAGATCTGTGCTCTTTTTGTTTGCTTTTGTTCCTAATATGGAAAGAAATGATTGATCTTTTGTTGTCCTGCCAGTCGTCCTTTTTGAATTTGAACCAAGAAAGATCAGATCTTTATTTGATTGTTTGGATCTCGGTAACTCGTACTAATTTCTGGGTTTAGGTACTTGTACTTGGGTGCTTGGTATATTTCCCCATTGATTTACTTGATAAAGATTTGACTATTTGATAACTTAGTATACGTTAGATGATACATTGGCGACCCTCAAGCTCAATGGTTTAAGTACTGCGTCGGAGTTATTACTTGCTGGTTCTTAGAAGACTTGATTTTGAAGAAACTGAACTGAGATGTTTCTGCTTGGAATGCTAGTTCCATTGTCTTTTGAAGAAACGATTTTTTATTTGGAGAAAAGAAATTCCAAATCTGGACAAGCAGTGCGGTAATCCTATAATGAGATGTGTCTATTTAGGACTACCGCACTTTGAATACGAATCAGATAAATGCTACTGTTTTTGCTTCAGATACATGGAGCTGTTACCAAAAGGTTCAAAGTCAAGGATTCTGAAGAACGAACCTTAAAACTCTGTTCTGTTCCTTCAGTATATAAGCAATAAATAAGAGCAAAACTCGACCAGTTGGATCTAACCTTGCTGAAAACAAGAAAAAATGCAAAAGAACTCGAGAGTTTCCTGGATAAGTCGATAAAAAACCAGACTAGACCGCATAGATTAGAGCGAATTGGAGAACAAGTAGTTTAAGTTGTAAAGAATGGGTAAGGAAGTTAAATAACAAGAAATTGAAATCTTTGGCTGAGTTTAGATTAGTTTCAGTTGACGTGTATGTGATTATGCAGAACCAAAATGGCTAACCCACTTGTATTCATGTTTCCGAATTCTACCACTCTGATCCTCGCCGGTGGCTGAAACAATAGCCTGGTAATAGGAGGATGAATAAAACCACTCGTCTTTCTCTGTCTCTCCTTCTTTCTCTGTCAATCTGTTCATCTCTAGATAGAGATTTAGCTGCAGAAATTTGAAGATATATCTCTAAAACAAATTAACTGTCCAAAAAAAGGATGCATAAACAAATATTTAAGATGATGAATGTGACTAGTTTTCTTTGCGATTAAGGATATGTGGATGCAAAAGTTAATGTGTAAAAAGAGGTTGTGTTTAGGGGAGGAGGAGGTAAGGTATGTGTTCCTTTTATGGTGGAAGAAAGAAAGACACCAACTTCTCGGTATTGTTTACTCGATGGCTTTCTGTTTACTAAATTTAGACATTGATGAAGCTGGATCCTTTTATTAGTAAAGAAACAAATGGAAAAGCAGGTGTATGTGTAAGGTCACACTTTTGGTCCAGGTGTAATTGAAATGTTTCTTCGTTTCCCTCTTCCTTCCTTGTGCAGATGTAGTGTCTCGTTGATGTCTGTGAAGTTTCTCTTTTCCTTGCATGCATTCTGGTCCCAGGTCACACCAATATCTTCTAATATAGCATCAGGCATCCATGAGAGCCAGTAGGGGTTGATAACACTGGAATGTTGTTGGTAAGGGAAGATGGACCGGTCCTGTTTCTGATAATAACAGAATCATGGGTGAGGCAAACATCGGGGTCGGTATGAATTTGGAATGGATAAACGAGCTAAAAACATGTCAGTACGTCCAATCTGTGATAAGAATCTGGTAGAGAGCCATTGCTTCAAAGAAAGAGCTGCTTGCCTCACCAGAAGGCAGTAAGAGGCTATTCACGATCACAAGCTAGGACGTTCTTCATTGTCATTCCTGACATAGCATCCTTTATATACAACGACGTAAAACATGTTCATTTGCTAAGGAAAGTCGGTGGTATTCGACCATGGAAGTTCACAATTATTCAAATTCCATACAATTTGTCCTGATGTAGTCAGATTAAAAAGAGACTGGCCGTTGTTGGGTCCTGAGACGTAACTTTTATGTCTCTTCCAGGTTTCAACACGTCTTAGTTCGTAATCACTCAAAATTTCTCCTTTTTATCAAATAATTGAGAAAAGGGAATTGGCGTGTGAATATGATAATGATCCAACATATTGGACTGTCTCTTAATGGTCTTTTTCATCTTCGGCCTGCCTCTCCTGGACTGAATCCCATGTCTTCATCTTGTTATGCAAATTGCAAAGGAAAGAGTGAAGCTTTGACGAGAAAGTTTTTTTTTTTTTTTCTTTAACTAGTGTTGACACAAGGGACAAACTGCCTTCACACAAGGGACAGAAACCTACATCGATCCAACAGCTAAAATGACGGACATTTACATTATGCCGTCCATGGGAATGTAGCTGTCAAAGTAGCGTGAAATCCAATGCCCTCTTCCTGTTATCAAGCTTTGCTTTTTTCCTTCAAATTCATATATACTATTAGTTGTCCCATTACATACCTCCATTTCTGCCTTGCTCAACCCTACTCACTATTTAGTTGTATGGATCTGCGCATACGGACTCCGGATCACACCATAACTGATTGTCTATCATTTTTTCCTGGATTATATACTGGGTCATCGGCTAGAGAACTAAAAAGTATTGAGCACAGGAGGTAGAAGAATACAGAACACAGACGACGATGGCAGACTGGGGGCCAGTAATCATGGCAGTAGTTCTGTTTGTGCTGTTAACGCCAGGACTGCTCTTCCAGCTTCCAGGAAAGGGAAGATGGATTGAATTTGTCAACTTTCAAACCAGTGGTGTGTCTATCGTGGTCCATACCATCATCTACTTTGGCCTCATCACCATTTTTCTCATTGCAGTTGGTGTTCACATCTATACTGGATAGTACATCTGGCAGGCTGGCTCATTCGCACATGTACATCCAGCGGTGAGAGCCTAATGGGATAAGGGATTACATATATTATTGCTTATTTTGTTCCTGCTAGCTTCTTGCTTGTTTTTCTTTAATCATGTCCCAGTTTCCACCAAAGCTTGCAGCACCTCTGCTGACTTTTGAATCTTTGACCGCTGTTCTTCAATAACTCAGTTTGTATTACTTGGGGTTTTCCTATTGAGCTTATGGGTGCAGATTTCTTTAATAATCATTGACTTGCATTATTCAATTGCCCATATTCAATCAACTTATTGTTAGTTGAATGGTTTGTTTCTTATGAAGTTGGAAAGAAAGTTCAAAACTTGCAGCATGTTTTGGTGGCTGTGTATGCGTCTAGAATGTTTATGCCACTTGGATTCGTGAGAAACAAACAGCTTTACACAAAACAGCTTGATAATTTGAGTTAAACTACATGCTTAATTTGAGATAGTGTAACTAGTTTAATGGTTGACTGTGGTACTGGAGCTTTGGACCAATTGTCCGCCAGTGCTTTCATCAATTGGTACTTATTGTTAGAATTTATAATGGACCTATATGTCCACACAAGAATGAAAGTTAGATTACATATAAGTCTAAGTGATGTTTCATCTTAAAACCAATTGGTGGTAGGTAGAGTAGTCCACTAGACTTATATACTAGTCTTCTTTCCTCTATTTCTCCAATGTGGGACAAACTCTCACTTTACATTTCAACACATCTCTCTCACGTGTGAGTCTAACATGTGACATAATTTATCATTTCGAGAAGTTAATGACTAACATAAGAGCAACCTGTTCTGGTACCATATTAGAAGTGTCTAACTCATCCCCAAAAGCTAACTCAAGGGGAGGAGGTTTGTATATTATTATAAATTATTGAATGCTATTATACTTGTCAGATGTAGAATTCCTGACATTTATTCCCTTGAATTTAAAGCGATTTCATATATGTTGAAATTAAGGTATGCACGAAAAAAACAAAGTTATAGGACATGCATCTCCTTTGAGGTACAAAAACGAAATAAGTACCACCAAGTGAAATATCTTCCATAGAACATATTATAAGTAGCATCATAAAATATAGTAATATAGTTTGGTAATACAACCATAACGAGAAAATTTACAAAAACATAAGTAATGTTTCATTCAAGATCTTTATAATTAAGTCAGTTCAATAAATTTATTTTCTAATAATTATCAACACAATTATTTAATCATCTTCATAATTCGATTTATAAGATTAACTATTTTATTTATAATAAAAAAAATATATTATTTATTAATATCTCGTCTTAATAAAATTATAACAAGAAATAATTAAAAAATAATACTTAGATAAAAATAATTTACATGGAAGGGTGATTCTTTTTACCAAGACTTAAATAACACAAGAGGACCCCCGAGTCCTTATGTAGTGACTTCTTTTATGTTTCCTCATTGTATCCTTATGTGTGGAGCTTACTCCGCCAGCCAAAACAGCCCTATCCACAAATCCCACGTTGTCTCACGTTTGCTTCTTTGCAAAATCTTTATTATATCTTGACCAAGGCCAAAAATCTTACGGACTTTCGTGGAACACGATTGTTGACTTTTCCAATCTCTGCAATACTGTAATTGTACTTGCATAGAAAAGAGAGGTGGAAAGTTCATAGAAATTGCAAACACGTGTCATGCCTCGTGGAAGCTGTTACTTAGCTGCTACTTGCTCAACTCGTCTTCTTTCATCATTATTTAGTGGATTGCTTCAACCTCTGTGTACTTAGATCGGCGGAATACAGGTTTTGGTTTGTGCTCCATCTGTCAACTTTGAGAGAAAGACAAGTCTATCAAAATTACTCCTACAAACATTGGAAAATATGAAGGATTTAGAGGTTGCAGATCACGGTTTGACACCTGAGAGGGATAGAAACTCTTCTGCATCTTTGAGTGAGCAAATTTGGTTTAGTCCATCTTCCTCAGATGCATCATCAACAATCCTCAACACAGCAGCGACAACAAGAAGCCCTGAATGTGAGTTTATTTGGCTAACTTCTTCAGTTATTTCTCTGTTATG
Organism: Erythroxylum havanense; assembly: GCA_024752395.1. Taxonomy (NCBI): domain Eukaryota; kingdom Viridiplantae; phylum Streptophyta; class Magnoliopsida; order Malpighiales; family Erythroxylaceae; genus Erythroxylum; species Erythroxylum havanense. Next base: position 9,235,271 of record JANTNU010000008.1, on the reverse strand, counting down.
TTATACTCATTTATTCATATGCAGGTGATGGGGATAGAAAGATTGGACATCTGAAGAAGATGAAAAATAAAGGGACAACTTTGGCCTTCAGGTTCCGTGACCATGGTATGTGCCTACTTAATTCTCTTGTTCCATATCTTTATCAATCTTTTACATGTGGTGAGACCGAATTGATGTAAAGCAATTTTCAAAGGAAATTCTATTGTGGGGTGATGCAGTGAGGATGGGGACAAAGCTATCAGAAACAGTGAAAGGAAAGGTGAAATTAGGGGCTAAGATAATTAAGGAAGGAGGGCGGCATAATATATTCAAACATACATTTGGAGTTGTGGAAGGAGAAGAGCTTTTGAAGGCATCACAATGCTATCTGTCAACAACAACTGGTCCTATTGCTGGTCTTCTCTTCATCTCTACTCATAAGCTAGCCTTTTGCAGTCAAAGATACGTTAGCTTCCCTTCTGATAATGGACAGTTCCTTAGATTTCCCTACAAGGTATGATGATTAAAACACTTGCATATTTTGCCCAATTGACCTTATCTTTTCCTTCTCTTTGCCATATGTTGCAAAGACAACGCTAAGTTGTATTACACCATTAGTACACAAGAATCAGGCAGCGTTAGTAATAGGAATTGGTGTGTGCAGGTTGTGATACCAATAAGCAAGATCAAGCGAGCTTGTCAAAGTGAGAACGTGGATAAGCCAGAACAGAAGTACATTGAAATAGTAACTGAAGACAATTTCGAGTTTTGGTTCATGGGATTTTTGCGCTACGAGAAAGCTTTCAAGAATCTGGAGAAGGCAATTTCCCTTGCACATTCCGTGTCAAGCATTTGACAGAGCAACCTAAGATAGTTGCTAGTTACAAATTGATTCGTGTGTAGCAATCGTGTTTCTTTTTAATTCAATGTGTATATCATCGGTAGACAGAAACTGTTCATGTTGTCATTGCATGTAGCTTATAATATTTTAGTACGAGCCTCCTTGGTCCTCCAAGGGGTAGAGATTCATCACCTGTAATGTTTGCTCGCTCTTGGATACAAATGTCTGTATAATTAAAACTAGTTTCATTCAGAAAGAAACAAAATATTAGAAGCTAGTTAAGCATCGGTGGAATTTACATTCTTCGTACCCCTAACTTCGAAGCTCCAGATGTAAAAACCTGTACGTGATTTACGTGCTTCTGTGGAATCTATAACAGATCATTGCAGAGCTGTATGTACTATTTAGAATGAACGAAGCATACATAAAAACTTTCTCTCCAAAGGGTCCACACGCCATTTTGTCTTCTTGTTGTAAAAAGGTTGAATCCCTAATTCAAAGAGTCTCTCACACCCGACCCGACGAAGCAACTAGGAGAATGTAAATCAGGTTTTTCTATTATCATTTTGGAAGCATACATAAGAACTTTCTCTCATTTGGGACGCCATTTAGTCTATCGTTGTTCTATTATCATTAGAAGCTAGTTAAGCATCGGTGGAATAAGAATTAAAACAAAATGAACTGTACAGGGATCACTCGATCATTGAGATTCGTGAAAGTAACTGCTAAAAGATACGTGAATGGCCAGCAATGCTGGCGTCTTATTTATGTGTTTCACATAGCATTCATCTTTTCAAATGTTACATGATCAAGCTTTCTTAAACATGACTTTGAAAGGCATGTCACTGAGAGCCAAATGCCTTTTACCATCCTTATTGTAAATGCCAACGTCTCTGCATAGAACTTTGCAGTAATCACAAACTGAAGGACAGAACACAAGCTTGTAGTCATCGTCATACTTCTCAATCTTAAACCAGTTGCTCGTCGTTTCACGACCTGGATTTCCTTCAACCCCACCAGTTGTTACAAACCACTGTCCACTTGATTCTTCAAAACTATCAAGCTTCCACAAAGTTGACTGTACGCATACAGTGGCAGCGGAAAATTTGATGTTTAGATCAGTAGAAACACGGATAACACCTTTTTTGTAGTTCACTGGTGAAAATGTGACTGGGAGACCCTTTGATATCTCAAAACCTTCCTGGACAACATCAAGAGGGCATGTCTTGTTTCTGGTGCTTGCAAGGGTTACTCCACCACCTCTACCTCGAAAAACAGGCAATATGTAATACCCGGTGGCAGCTCTAATTTTCTGTTTGGTGATGTCAAGAACTGGGTCAGGTGCAGAATTTGCCAATGCAAAGAACAAGAAGCACAACACAATTATCCCAGTACCCTTCATAGCTTGTAACAAACAGGAGCTAAATCTCTATCTCACAAGCTGATCTCTTATTGTATGTATGTGATGAATCCGTACATAATGCGAGTACAGAAGTTGGGATTTATATAGAGGGGGAAGGAAAGGGGATTGAATGAAGACGATGGCTTGTAAGGGGACATACTGGAGGATAACGCGTTAAAGGTAAACGCTAGTATTATAAAATCTAGAGTTAGTGGTATTAATCTGTGTGTACATTTGTCAGGAACTAAAAGTGTATACGAATTTCTTAATGAAGTTAGTCACTGATCAAACTTTTGGAGTTTCGGCAGTACAACCAACCTGAGCAATTTAAACCAACGGACGGCTGTGTTATAGAGACATTATCATCGTTATATTCACCACTTGGATGCTAATTACTACTTAGAACCAAAAGGATTTAGTTAGCCAAGAACTTTTGTAGCTATCTGTTAATATGCAAATCAATTATGAAATCTTAAAAAAACTACCATTAATCGAGTCCTAGCTTCTTATCTGCCAGATTGCAATCGTCTGCTAGATTTGGAAAACGAGTGAGTCAATGTTTCGGCCTCTGACTTGCATTTAAGATTTCAATGACGCATCACGTTCACTTGGGCTGATTTTGACCCATAATTCTTTGCTTTGACTGGGCAATGGGGATCCCACTTCCAAGCATTATCTGACAAAACAAACCAATACAATATTGTCCATCCTAATTCCTGAAGACTTGGTACTAGTGTTGAAAGACTTTTTTTAACATAACCACAGTTTTCTACCAAACGATGGAGGCCTGTCAATCCCACTTGCAAGGTACACTAGTCTAAATGTCCGGCCATAGCTCTTCCACCTTTCAAATTTGGAAAAATGGTGATCGTTCATCCCATATTGACCAAAAATTACTTGTATCATAGGCCCACAAGCTTCCCTGCGAAAGAGCAAGTATTAAAGCCGAGGTAAACCATGCAAAGTTCAGTCGTCGGAATCATTTGCTAGACAAAGCCTGTTAAAGTTGCACCAAATTCCATGTACCTGTAAATGTCATCTGCTAGCAACCCTGGCTTGAATTGAATCCAAATCCATCATCGTCTTGATGCTGAACGGGGACAGAGGACATAAATAGAAATGGTACAATTAACTTTTAGATCTAACAGGAAAACTCTTGAAATAATTTTCAGAAACTAAGAAGACAATGACTATCGCAATTTGATTGAAATCTGGATCCAGATAATGGAAACTTATCACACAAAGCTAAAAATGTGCTTGGAAAGAAGAGATGAGAAGCATGGAAACGGCCTAGCAAAATTAATCAAGAACTTTCACTTCATGTGAAAACTCTTGGTGGTAAGAAATCAATAATTACACCATCAAATAAGCAATAAAGGAGATTCAAGTTTAGAGTCCAACTTTTACAAGGACATTCTCAATCTAAAAGTTTTTAGAATACTTTGGCTCGTAGAACTGGAATCAGGAATACAATGTTCATAATTCTAAATACTTGAAATTGTAAAATGAAGAAAAGATAGCAATCTAGTTGACATTAAGTTATTCAGAATTGCAATTCTTTACTCCTCCCTCATTAACTGGAGTTCTGTAGAAACAGATAACTATGTTTGAATTCCGTGCATTTAGGTGATGAACTGTAATTTCAAATTAGTGACAGGGTAGAGTTCGAATCAGCTAAGGCCCCAAAACGCAACCTTAGATGAAATTCTGATATGTCTTAGATGGGAGTTATTGTGACCATGAAGATTTAGATATCTCTTCGTGGAAGATGCTTTTTGCTATAATCAATAATGCTATGGGACAACATAGCAACCCAGATCCAATACATATTGACGAAGAAAATTGTACTTCGGTCAATATATCAACCTATCTTCACAAACACAGAACTACAATTTCTTCACGTATAAGGCATAGTTGACACTCACTTGTATAAAGCATCCCCACCAGGAGTCAGCTTCCTGCAAATCCAATCTGGAACCAGTTCTTCAAGAATTTCAATCTGTTCTTCAACCTCCCCTGTAAAAGAACATAAAGCAAGTTTGTTACAGAGTACTCAAGAATTAAAAATAATAATAAGTAGGTCAAAGTCCTTGAGATATACTCCTTTCAACATAATCCAGACTATTTATAGTGATCTTGTACAGAAGTTCCTCCTTTGTAATTGGAGAATAGTTGACAGATTGAAATATGTGGTGAACCAAAGAAACTAAGTCAGGCAAGCAACCAGAAATCTGTCCATCGGTTAAATTTGATCGACTCATATTTTGATCCTTAGTGACCCACCCAAGGCTCTCTTCGACCTAGAAAAGTGAAACCAGTCATTGCTAAAGCACAAGTCTATAAAAGTTAAAAATTAGTTGCTGAAATTGCTCCAAGGCCAAAGCTGAACCTAGAGTACAGCAGAAAATGTCATGCATAAGAAAGTTTGAATTTAGGATCTAAGCTTGTATGTCTAGAATTTGGAAAAGCACAATATGACATGTGAAAGAAGTTATGAGACTATCTGGAAGCATCGAGCAATTGGCAACATTTTTGTATGACTTTCAACTAGGTGCAATCCACAACTTTGATAAGAGGAACAAGTATGTATTAATTACTGCAAATGAAAGTAGAGAAAGAAAATCAGCTACCACGCAACCACATGAGAGATTGCAGAGAAGATTTCCATACTTCTAAATTATTGCACAAATATGACGTCTGAATTGCAAAACTAGACGAGGAATACCTTTTGAAGCAATGAAGAACCACCCGGAGTCATAGGGGTATCATGATGTAGCAACTTATTGCCCTCTGAATCATCATCATCCTTCAAGCATGAAAAGTTTAAAGTCCTTTTTGCAGGTTTATGAATCGATGAATGCTTTTGGCTGGCCATTGCCTCATGTTTTCCTTCAGAATTTGGCATTGCCCGCTTTGGAGTTGATTGTGCAGGCGTTTCAATTATTAAGCTATTAGCAGATACTGCAACTTTTGATTGCAAGCTTGGTGAATGCAAGGAACTAGGACAGCATTGTGGACTGACTGGATGTACTGGAATGGAATCAAGAGAGGCAGACTTAGTAGATGTTCCATAAGATCCCTTTGCTTGTTTGAGTGTAATGTTCACATCCGTATCACTATATAGCTTGGCATTAAGACCACCGGATTCTATGGTACTCACAGCTTTACTATCTTCATCATCCAGATTAGAGAATTTTGTTGGCAACAAAGGGAGTGAAGAAGGTAAGAGTTCAGTCTTCTCTTTCTCAGCATTTATAGCCTTTTGACTGAAGTGTCTTCGGAAGGATGGATTTAGATGGAATGACTTTGTTAGTAGCTCACTAGTAACGGTATCCGGTGGACATTTTAGATAAGAATCTGGAAGCACTTCTTCTGGAACAACAGTCTGACTTATTTGCTTAAAGGGTTGAGGAAATCCAGCCTCTGGAAGGTTGCCATCCGTTTCCCCTAGAGCAGGATATTTGTTTAGCTTGAGCAATTCTGGCAGTATGGCCTCTGGAATGTCACAGGCCTTATAAACAGAAAATGGAAACCGTGAATTTGGAAGTGCTTGTAATTCAAGTAAGCAACAGTCCCATGTAAATGAGGAAATCTGACCTATGTAACATTGTTAAAGAAAAGGGATAACCATGGAATACAGGGTCAATCAAATTATTTGCTCGCCCACTGCTCAACCCATTTCTTTCAACCAGGATAAAATTATTTAGCATGTAGATAAAAAATGCATCTATTTCTAAGGATTATTCCACTGCAAAAACCTGGTACGAGTTCGTTTTATTTCCACCAATGTTACCAAAACGTACAACAATTCCATCTTTCCTCAAACACCATGGATAAACACCGGTTTATTGAATTGTTCATCCCACAACCCCTTCCATATAAAGAATTTTATAAATTGAGAATGTATTGAGTTCTAGAAAGACAGTTGCTCTATTTCCACAGTTGATGCAGGTGAGTATGTCAATAACTTGTGCTCATATTTCATATAACCATACTGATTGTTATGGTTCAGTGACCAATTTTAACATCTGAAAGAGGCTGGATTGTTTTTAGTAAAGCAAGATGAAGAAGACAAGACATCAGACACATGAGCAGCTCAATACCTCAGGATGCTGAGTGAAGTGATTGATAAGCTTAGTTGAGAGAACTTCCCGCAGAGCAATAAAATCTGAATGTTCATGATGACCTTGAACAACATCAAAGAGCAAGATAATTGTCACATCTTCCGTCATACACAGTGTTTTCATGTCATGTACAAGAATCTTATCTACTTGTATGGCTTCAGGAAGTATAAACTTTAGCTGTGCAAGATGCCTGTAAGAGAACTTCCTGAAACGAAGAAAAATGATAGTCAATAATACAAACATCCTATTAGTAAAAATGTTTGATGTGAAACAAAGGAGAAAAATAACTAGAAAATGCAGTCATGTATTTTAGAAAAAAACCTAAAATCTCCTGCCCTTTAAAAATCATGTACTATTGTTTTTGAGAAATAAACATTAAAGGAAGAGTCACAAACGTAAAAGTCAATAATACAAACATCCTATTAATAAGAGAACTTCCTGAAAGGAAAAAAAAATGATAGTCAATAATACAAACATCCTATTAGTAAAAATGTTTGATGCGAAACAAAGGAGAAAAATAACTAGCAAACGCAGTCATGTATTTTAGAAAAAAAACTTAAAATCTGCTCCCCTCTAAAAATCATGTACTATTGTTTTTGAGAAATAAACATTAAAGGAAGAGTCATAACCTTAAAATCACTTATCCAGTGCCTTGGAAACCTAGTTGGCATATCCATTACCATTCACAGCAAAACCAGCAATAAACAGAACCAGAGAAGACATTCTCTGTAAAAATGTCCTCACAGGTTTGTTTCATGGAAATGTATTGCAATGAGGCCTTGTTCTAAAAAAAGAGGGAAAATTTGTGTGGGCATTTATTGGAGTATACACAATTTCTGTGGTAGGGAAAGGTGACTCAAACAAACAAATACTACTTCACATTAGACCAGTATCAACTTGGTAACCATCACAAGAGTCAATGAAAGAAAATCGATATAGGTTGGTGTTTCTTTCACTGGAAATGTCATTTTTACCTCTTATTTTGAGGAAAAAGAATGTCAAATGTTCAATTATTCACCAGAGAATGAAAAACATAATAGTGGACAATCAAATAGCATGATGCAATTTTGTGGATGACTCCTTTAAAACATTATTGATGGATAGGACATCAGAATCAAGAAAGCTTTTTGGGTTCCAGGCAGACAATGCATAAGTTAACAAAATAACTCCAAAGTGTTCAACCAAAAGGCCCAGAGTACCTTTTCGTCAGTACTTCCACCTGAGTGAAAACATTATGAAAAGTGGGTAGCTTCTTACGCAGACCAAGCAACCTCAATGAACAAGTCATGGCATCAAATAATTCCTCCATCTCCTTGCACCTTAGAAAGGAAACTAGCATTACTTAAGCCCTTAAGAAGAGTATCACACAAATGTAAACAAGGGTATAAACTAAAATGCCAACCTTTGCAGAAATTCAACTTGTTCATCTTTCAATTTACCAACCAAAGTCTGATTTGTCTTCTCAGGAGTTTGAGCTGCAAAGCTGGCTTCGGAATTTGAGTTGTCCAGAATTTCAGGTTTTTGATACTTGAAGTCCAACATGTGAGTAGAATCCTCACATGTCTTACGATCCATGGCTGTCTAAAAGCAAGAAACTGACGATATAATCAAACGAGGTTCCTTTACAATCTGCCAAAAAGAAAAGCAACACCTTTTGTGAGAAGACAAGAAGAAATTGGGCATGCAGACATTGAATTAGATAATTTGAGGATCAATCCTTATCACATCATTGGTCAATCAACAGCATTTGACATGCTGAAACCAAGAATCCAGAAAAATTAGAATCTTTAAATCCCTAAATTGTTACAAAATCAATAATTCTACCACTAAAGCTAAGTTAGATTGTAGGATGGATCACCCACCAAATATTTCGGAGAATAACTTGAGGAGGGTACTTTGAGAATTGGTAGCTATTCGGAGTGGATCCACCTGTGTGAGACTCGTGCAGTGTGCCAGACTTCAAATGTTCTTTTTCCCTCTTTTCTTCCTTTATATGCCTCCCTTTTTTCTTCTACCTTTCGTCAAAATCAAACAAAAAATTGAAAATCTTACCGTTGAGGGTTGTATTGGGCCAGAAGACTAGAGACTGAGCCCAAGCATGTTAGTACTTATTATCAGCTGTATTGCGTATTACTTAGGCCCAAAAAAATTACTTAGTATTATTTAATATCCATCATAGGTTATAATTAGTTTTACATTACAAAATTGAAGATCAACGATCATAAATTCATAACCCCTTAACAAAGTTATATAAACAACAAACTCACCGCCTTAATTTATCTCTAATGTTAATTATGCAAATTTACCAGCAACAATTCATCATCATCGCACATCTAATCTGAAATTTCGCAATGAAATAAGATTTTAAAAAATCTGATGGTACGCAACTTTATCATTTATATTTTACCAGCAACAATTGAAAACATAAAACATAGTTGCAGAGTTTAATTGTAGCCCTTCAATCTAGACACATAATTGTAGAGACCCACAAAGTCAAGTCTGAGCTACATAAATGTACACATTAGAGGAAGCTTGTACAAGATGAAGCTTATTAGATTGGACCAACAAACTTAAGGGTTGCACGAATTAAACCGGATGTCGACACCGCCTGTTTTTACATCATTGCAAACCTACGTCATCTAATGTGTCCAATGATAGAATCAAGAGCACATCTACATTAATTCTGGCAATCCCTTTACTGGAGGAATATTGATGAAGTGCTTGCCACTAGAATTCAAGATATCGTCATTGAAGACCTATAATGAGATAGCCAAGTGATCATATGACAAGGTTCAAGGAAATAATGGATCTGCGTGGGGCAACAAATGTGGGATAATGTCATGTCTTCTCATCCACATTGACAGGTTTAACTAAGGATTAGTACCAAACACTCTCTAGAGGTTTAGTGACAAGATTCCACTTTGCAAGTATTAGATGACATGGCTAGTAAATTAAAAATAACGTTGTCACTAAATGGCAAAACCACATGAAAATGTACATAATTCAAGGACACATGGTTGAACAAAAACTAACACTACAAGCGTAACCCTCGTAAATGAAGCCTAGAGGCTACCTCATTTTCATCATTACAGCTAGACCAAGTGAAGTTCTAATTCGTAATTTTAATGATAATAAAATATGTTACTATTAATAATTTTATTCTTGGTGATATTAGTAAATTAATATATGAAATATCAAGTTCAATAAAGGGTAAAGTAAGCAAACGAGTTAATTAAATTTATTTAAAAAAAATCAAAGGGTGAAGAAAATAAACAAAATTGAGAACATATACAAATTCAAGTAATGAACCAAGAACAATAAGAAATCAAAAATATTAAGATATAAACAAATCATTATAATCTTTATTATATCCTTATCTTAATCAATTTATTGAATTATAGCTTCAATCATTGTATAATCATTTTCTACTCAGACAATACTAGATATACTTTATCTTATTCAAGAGGACAATTAGGAAGGTTTTATAGAAAACCTCTTAATGCATCAAAATAATTTTTTGAGAGCTTGTAAAATAGTTTTGAATCAAGTTTTTATTAAAAAAATTATTTTGATATTTGAAAGAAGTTAAAAAAATTTAAAATTTTTGTTTTCAAGTAAACTGAACAGCCAATCTAGGTAAATGGTACACCAGTGTTAAGTTTTTTGGTATATTACTTGACCACCGGAGGAGACTAATTTACTACTATCTCTTAGAAGAAAGAAATGTTATAACCAATGTGTCTATGTGATTAATAAATGTGGTTTGAAAGGAAAAAAATTTATAATGAGATTTTATGCTATTGCATTGGTCACTATTACTAGCAATTATAAGGACCAGTTTTATTTTTAGCAACTATTTTAAGATATTTTGTATATAAATAAACAATATACAAGTTGTAGAAGGTTGGTTGGGTATATTAGAGAGTTGCTTCTAAGAGCCTTGAGAGGTTGGAAATTGTATGTTTGTATTACATAATATATAATACGTGTTTATACATTAGTTTGAGTAAAAGATGCTTTTAGTTATATACTTGTTGTAATTGGACAAATTTCTTAGGATATATTTTATGGGAGTTCCTCTTAACCTTGAACAAATTTTGTAAAGTGTTACCTGTAAGGATTTTTTAATCAAACATGTGGGCCTATATGTGTGTAATTGTATATAAAGGCTATCATATAAAGTTGAGCCCAATTAATTAAAGTGGTCTAATATGTTTATG
>JANTNU010000008.1:9196179-9221147 GCA_024752395.1 Erythroxylum havanense | reverse complement strand
TACATGTGACCACCTACTCCATATGTGTTATTGTGTTAGGTAAAACCAAACCAATAACCACCTACTTCATTCTTGTGCTAGGTAAAACCAAACCCATCCATATGTACATTAACTATTAAATGGTGCATCTACAATTAGTGGTATACCATATTATTTCTATCTTTTATAACACTGTTAAAATTTTTGAAGGACATTAATTAATCATTTGATGTCGTCCCAAGCTATGTGTGTATGAGACAACACCAAAGACAGGTATGTAGATAAAACAAATTATGACTATGTTAATTTTTATAATTGGCAGATATTTGGATTGTCTTCTTCATTTGTTTTTGTCCAATTAAATAGTTTCCTTAGTCTAGTGTTGGGGTTCCACAATATGAGCACGAAAAGATCAATCAAAGAAGCATAAAGTTCCCCGTAATTGGGTTATACGCATCGTCCCAGTTTTGGAATTCAGAAGGGCAGATGTGCATGATCCCATTCCCGTTTTTCACGACTCTGCGTGGAGGACTTTGATTGCCACTTGCCAAATTAAGGAAAGTTGCTCATTAGCATCATGTGGACAAGTGGTAATGAAGTTAGGATACGTTGTAACAAGTTGTACGCAAGTAATAACCAGACATTCTCTTGGAAGTTTGCTTTTGGTCTTAGGATTCCTATTATACTTGAACTTGAGCAGCAATTTACTCACGATTAAATTGTGTGCGCAAAGAATTGAGTCAAATGCTGGAGGATGAGCACATTGGTGTAGGTGATGAGACATGGGGGGGTGCCTACTCAAGTCATCTCACATGCATACTCGCTCGACACCTGTCTTTTAACGGGTCATTGTTGTCAAAACCATCACGTCTTTAACTAACTTCCAAGCGAAAAGGGCAGCTCTACTGTGTCTCCCTGAGCCTATCCCATGTCTTTGGCTTCCTGACAATAATTACATATCTTCTTCATTTGGTTTTTCATACTAAACCCAGGAAGGACATTCGGTAGACGAAGAGTTTTTATTATCATCACTTAACCATTGCCCGCCGAGTAAGTCATTGCAGATAGATGGGGAGAGTAGTCAGGAAAAACTGTTCAGTTGCATACTGAGAAAGTGCAAAAATCAACCCAATTTAATTAGTAATTTCCATTAAGTTTACACATCTGCGCTCTCAGAAGAAACACGCTTAACCAGATGAAAATTCTGCACGTATATACTTGGTAAAAAAGTTATAAAAAACATAAATTTTAATCAAAATCTCTACAATTTGAAAGAAGATTCATTTAATGCTAGACACAGAAAGTATTCAATGATGCCTTTCCATTTTGAAAGTGAAGAATGAAGGCCACCCGGATCCTGATATGTAAAGGGAAAGAAAGAGAAACGATAAAAGTCGGATCTTGCCTTGGATAGTTAAACTAAAGTAGTAAATCAACTAAGGGGGGAGTGCCAAACACAGACACGGACAGGAGGGAGAGGGAGAGGCGGAAGAATCTGAGAGAGAGAGAGACATATGCTTAAAGAGTGCTTGTGTGGGAGGTTGTCAAAGGAAAGGAAAAGAAGAAGAGAAAGTTACCGAACAGAGGTAAGTTAGGCGCTAATCGAACTCATGTTTTACTCTTATTTATTGATTCAATCTATGTTTATGGTATGGTTTAGAAATGTAATAATTAAACTTACATCATAAACCAGCCTTTTTAAACTGGCTGTTCGTTAACATTATTACTGTATGTGCCCAGTGCCCACTCACTCTTTAAATTAGTTATTTATCTCTTCCCATCGAAACTTCCATAAAAGTCTCTTTCCCTCCATCGCCACAATCGACTTTTATTCTTTCTCGAACGAAACCGACCCACGTTGAAATTTTAGTTTTTAATTTGAGTATTCACGCCCGTCAGCATTTCTTAGCGCTTTTGATTATTGAGCTTTTGAGTCCGTCGTTGGCTTCAAATCGGTTCTTTTTTTGGACTTGTGCACAGTCCACACCCAAAGAGCTGTTTTTGATGCTGATGGTAAGAATCAGAGCAAATTGTTTTCTTTATTTCGATTTCTTTAGGTTTGAGACATCATAGGAAGATAAAAACATATCTCTCTCTGTTCGGTTGCTTAGGAAGAAAGCTCAGGATGATAACCCAAAATTACGTTTCTTGCTGGCTTTCGTTTTTCTTTTCCTCTGCAACTGCTTTGTTTGTTTTTCGAAGTTTCATTCTTTTAATAATTTGTCAATCTCAAATTCTCAACTTTCAATTCCTGTGTGTGGAGTCAGGGAAAGTTTGTTTATTTTTATGTAAATAAAAATAATACAGTAGTAGCTGATGGCTTTTGCTTTTCTTTCTTACGTTGCTTGTTTTTAACTCAAGGCTCAATTTGGACATACTTTACTCTTATTCTGTTAAGCAAATTTGGACTCTATCTTCAGATGTTTTAATCACAATTGTGGGAGTTTACCTCCTTCCTACGGGTTTCTGATTTACTTACTGCCTACCCTCTTTCTCTCTCTAAATTTCATTGGTTTTTCACATTTTTTCTTTGAATTTTAATGTGGGATGGCAACGACATTCTGGGTTTTTCCTCTCGTGTCAATTCCTTGCCACGCTTTTCGAGTCACTCCACGTTTATTATAATGAAAAGACATTAGATTGGCAGCACTCACTCTTTTCTTGTGAATCCCTTCTCTTTAGTTAGTTTTCTCATTTCTTGAACCATTTTCACTATATGTTTTACCTTTCATTTTCAGAAATTAGTACAAGTTTTGACCCATCAGCCTGCCTTCTGATAAGGTGAGATTAGACCATCCAGCTGTTTGCTTGTCTTTAGTCAATGTTTTAGGAAAGACTCTTGGAGATATATTGCAACTATTTGATTAGTTATTACTAATGTGCACATTCAATTCCAAAAACCCTTTGGATACTTCTAGGAAAACCTTCTGTGTGCACCGCTCGTGATTGACCTACCACTTGTGCTTTGTTGGTGGGTACAATTTAAGTATACCTCTTTTATGGCCTGCTTGCTGTTGATGCCTCCATTTGTCTGGTAATTGCTGCCCGTATCACATGAACTTCACCATATTCGTACTTGTTTGTCCTTGTATACATAGCCTGTAATCTGATTTTTTGTTTGTTGCAAGCAAGGCCTAGGAACTGATCATTTTTGTTCATGTTTAATTTCTGCTCCAACGATCAGTATATTGAGTAAACTCTAAGTTATGGGATGCCTGGTGTCTAAACCCAATGGTTCTGGTGGAAATCGAAGGAGACCAGGGAGCATAGGAGAGGTTTTTGTTTATGTACCTGGCTTTCGGATACCTAAACCTGTTGATTTTTCCCAGTCACTTGGTAACCAGTTGTCAAAGAATTTGGTGGAGCGACTATCTGCTCTAAGAACTCGTATAGTTGTTATGGCTGGCCAAGAACCACCAACAGTCACGAGAACAAGGAGAAAAAGTGCTACCCAACATGGTAAGAGGTTGCATCATTATATTCCACTAAACCTGTTTAAGTTGCAGTCCTCCATGTGTAATCGCTCTATTGTCTGCAGGAGGTTCAACATTAGCAGATCTTCATCAGGCTCTTGAAGATTACTTACCTGTTCTTTTGGGTTTAGTTAAGGATGGGAGCCATCTTCAGCACAAAGTGCAGTTTGTATGGACCAATCAAGAAGATGACGTAGAGGTGGGAGTCACACTAATATAACTGTATAATTTTAATGGATAACATCTATGAATTTTTGGTCATAACTCCATTCTTATGCTTAAATGGACGGCAGTTTGATTTAAATTTAAAATTTGCAGGAAACTGCCATGTGTAATGCATGGTATGAAGTGTTGTCGGTTCTGCACCTGATGGCAATGCTGTCATTATCACAGGCCAACTTGTTACTTCTTCCAAGAACATCAACTGATGGTTACCAGCCAAAAATATCTGAAGGTAGTTGCTACCGAAAATATATAGCTGATTGCTCTTCTTGATATTACTTTCGTACCTTCTCCTTTTCTGCAGTTTGCACGGATGCTTTTATATACTGATGTGATTGCTGAAGTTATTTTCCCTTTTCTCTGAAGAAAGCAGGCGAGCTGCAGTGGACATCTTCCTGAAGGCTGCAGGATACCTGGATTGTGCAGTCCAACATGTGATCCCACATTTACCTGCTGCATCAAGGTTTTCAAGATGAAAGACTTAAGCTAGAGTGACATGTCATACTTTCATCAGATTGATAAAACTTGCTAGGTTGTGCTGACAGTATACATCTCATTGTTTTAGGAGAGATTTGCCAGTGGATCTGGCAGAAGGGGTTCTTCGAGCACTTTGCTTGCAAGCATTGGGGCAGGTACTTAGATGTGTCTGGTTAATATCTGTATCTTACTACGTTGAACGGAGGATCAAAGATCTGGAGTTGATTATCCAATTCATTTCCATTAATTATTCTTCATTTTGCAGAAGCATATTTGTATTTCCCATTGTTCTCAGGTGGACCCATTTGGGTTGTATGTCATAGAACTATGTATGCTGATAGTTTCGTTGCAATACTGATGCCCCTGGGACTGACCAGGGATTAATCTATTCTGTTGTTAATTGACCAATATAAGGTGCACGGTAGGGGTCAGGAGCTCTTAGTCTTTAATCAGTAGTCAGTAGTGTTCAACTCCATGTACTGAAGAACTTTACTGTAGCACCTAAGAGCAAGTCCTCGTGTTTTTCTTCTCCTTTATGTATATCTATCTTCCTGACTAACGTTGTTCTCTTTCTTGCTTATTACATCTGCAATACTAATCCTGATTTCCTTGTCATCCAATCCCTTGATTTCTCACTCAGACAATCAAAATCATTGCCTTTTAATTTATTTCAAGTAGTAGTTCCTAATCTTTTTGGTTGAGTTATTTAGAAGACGGATACTCATTCTTTATGCTGTAAGATATACAGATTATAATGCTATTTGTGGCCTTTTTTATTGGCTGTTGATTTTTATGAATATGCTTTCTTTTAGTTTATAAACTTGTCACTGTCTAACTATGTTTTTGCTTTCTCTTGTTATATGCAGGGTGTTGACATCCAACTTGGAATGGCAATTGATAGTGCCAAAGCCACTCTTGCCGTAAAGCGAAGGCTTGCATGTGAGATGGTGAAGTACTGGCAGCAGGTTTGACAATCTTATTTGTTTATTATCTTCTATTAGCTCTAGTTAGCCGATTATTGTCCTTAAAGTTTGCTATAGTGGTTGCATATGCCCTCTAAAGTTTGGAGATCTGGCACAGGGAGAAGGCTTTTGCTATATTTGAAATTAAGCCTTCCCCTTTGAACATGCTCTCCTCATATTGCTTTTCCACTCTTTATTACTTAATTTAAAGTAGCTAAATAACATGAGTTGTGGCCCTTGTGGGTTTTTTAATGATTAAGGAACTCTAGCCCATAGCACAAGAAGAGGCCACATCTTTCTGATTCTACCTTAAGTCATAGGCCATGTTTTTAAGTGCTACATAAGCCACTTTCACATTTGATTATGTTGGAGAATGCACTCTAGATAGTTTTGGAGAGGAGTTAAGGAAGAAAAGGGGCTTGGAGGATTGTTTGGTATTGTACTGTGCAAGGATAGCAATGGGTTGGGCTTGTTCAGGCAGTCCAAAGCTTCATCGGGCCAGGCCAAAATGACTCTTTTTGTCAAGTTATGCCAAAACAACATCATTTTGCCGAACCAGTTTTGACTGGTACAGGCCGGACTGGGCTCAATCTGTCAGCCCTAGTACCATGCTTCCTGTTTGCTATTACTTGGAATTTATGCTGCAGCACCTTGATTACTTAAATAGTATTCTTTAATTTGAAAGTCTGGAAGATCTGAAGATTAGAGAAAATAAAAATAATTTCAGAAACAGATTCCCTGGTGGTCATTAATACCTTAAAGTGTGGCCTCTTCCCTTCACATCAGCACAGTCCCTTTCATCCTCTGGATGTTTCGGCATTGTAATGCAGTAGAGGACACGGTGAATTTTGGTTTCTAGTTCCCTGTATGACTTCATTTATTCTCCAGCCCTCCTTAGGAGGTGCTTAGCGTCTTGTTTTTACACAATATAGGATAGTCGTGTTTTTTGTAAATTACTTGGGAGTTATTTACCCCCTTTGTAGAAAAAATGATGATGTTTGTTTACAGTTCCTCTGGTCTAACAGGAATGAACATATTGTCTCATTTATAGGTGTTTTTTTGTGCTTCTGAAATATCTAGTAGTATGTTTCTGTTTTCTTGACAGGCTCAAGATAACATCATGAATCTTCCGCTGACAAATGGTTGGGGAGAGAAGCATCAACTCTTTATAAAGTGGAAATATGTGGAAGCCAAGGTATCTTAGAATTGCTGGCACGTTTTCTTTGTCTTGTCAATTTATGTATACTATCTGCAGACTATCATCTCCATATCTGTTCCTTTGCCTTGGGCAAAATTTTTTGGTGAGTCTGATATCACTACAAGTAAGAATAATGGAAAAGAATATGGGCCCAAATAAAGTTGCATAACAATAATCCAGAAGACTTGAACCATAATATGAAAAGAGTGATGCCCTTGTGAAGTTGAATAAAACATAACATTTTAATTCAGAATTTTGCAACTCTAGCATAAAAGTATAGTGAATTGAAATTGTTGCTTCTTTCATGCGTTCTTCACATTTCTTGTTTTAAATCCTGAAATTTATGAGATGCTGCATTTATTCTCCATCATTGCCTTTTTGTAGTAAAGGAATTTTCAGTTCTTTAGCTGGATTTCCTGTAAAAGCTGACATAAGGGCATTGCTTTCTTTTGTGGAAAGTTTAAGGAGAATAACAGTTTAGATTTGGGCATATTGGATCTTATCTCCCTAATGCAACACGACTTTGGCATCAACACAATAGAATGGTTTTGTTTAGGTTCAAATTTTTTCTCCTTTATTTTGTTCTAACAAGTTTATGGGATAGTATCTGTTTTGTTGATTTTCTTTTGGCTAACCAGGCTGCAGCATATTATTATCATGGCTTGATCCTTGATGAGGGAAACACTGAAAAATCTCATGGAATGGCTGTAGCTGCCTTGCAAGCTGCAGATGAATATTTTAAAGAAAGTAAAAGGGCATGCGAGGCATTTAATGCAGTATCTCCTTTATCAAGGTCTGTGCCAAAGACTCTTCTTTGTAGGATTCATTTGATTAATGTTTTATGTCATAGATCCAATGTTCGTATGATGAAGATATACCTATCATCTTTTCCCCTCACCTTTATTGTTGAAATCCATTGCTGTATTTTTGGATTCTTCAGCAATGACCTTGCAATGTTTCAACTTTGAATTGAAGTCTTTATTGCAGTTCTGTTAAATCTTTGCTTGCTAACTCTTACCATTTTATGTAGAATACGACTCCAATATAATCACGTTTATAGTATGGTTGTCTAAATGATGACTGTTGTATTGCTGGCTTTAAGTTTATTCCTTGGCATTTGTTTTCTGGAAAATAGGTTACAGTTTATAAACTAAAATGTTTTTGCTGATTTGAATCACCGTATCATGTTTCAAAAACCCTGTCCTTTTTTTATTAGTGGGTTTCAGATCATGCAAGTCTCCATGGACATAATTTAGTGGGTGTTTACTAGAATTTAAGATCCCCTCAGACTACCCATGATTCTCACTAATAATTGTGTGTTTTTCATACAGAAATCCACCACTTTGGGGAACCATAAAGTATCTGTCAGAGAAAATTCCCAAAGATACTTCTAGCAAGGTGCGAATAAACCGTGATTTGTACTCTTATGAAAAGTAAGTAATACTTTTTTGATAAGTTGAATTTGTAGTAGTTCTTTTCTTGGCTCTTTTGGATGAAGTTTGATATGCTTGTTACTTGCTACTACTGTGATGATGCTTACAACAGAATCATGGAGACAGCGCCAACATTGCCTGATTTTGCCTTGGCACTGAAACCTGATGAATATCAGCTTCCTCCAGTGGACCCTTGTTGGAATGAGGAGAATATATGCTGGGGGCAGTCTAATTCCAATGAACTCATGAGTGAAAGATAGGCCGTCAAGTGGTGCAACCGGAAAACAGATACCAAGAGGGCCAATCTCAAACAGGGACTGGCTAACTGTCACACAAGCCATTCTTCAATTGTGTATAGCACAGATCGTTTCTTGGCTTGTTTCTTCAACTACTACAATTATTCCAAAATCGTCTCCTGAAAGACTGGTGACTTGTCCCATGTCAAAGCTCTGTATGCTTTACCTTCAAATTGGGTACTGGTAGAAGATGGTTGGTTTTCCTAACCAACAAGAAAAACAATTGTTACTCTTATGTTTCTGTTCATTAAACCAGAATTAATGAAAATTTCGAATTTAATAGAAAGCTTGTGTGCAAATCTTTACAGCAATAAGGGGCTGCTTTTCATTGATAGCATACTACGTAATTATGACTAAATGACGCCAATGAGAATATTGAGGCAAGAATCCTCTCGTCTACTTCCTATCTGTGGCTGTTTTAAGAGCATTGCTTAACGTGGATTGAGAAGAAATATTAGGATTGGACCAAATTTAGTCGGAGAGAGGAGCCAGGAGAAGATTAGATGACTAGGAACTTTCATCCGGTTAACTCCATGCCACTTTTACAACTTTTCTACCACTGTCCTCTTCCTTAGTGTTGTGTGTGTGTCCTCTTTATTGTTCTCGTTCAATACAAATTTGGGACTATCAACTTTAAGTGTTCTATGTTTTACAGCTGAATTGTTAATTAATGCTTCCTTTTGGGCAAGGTGCTGCATTTGGGTTCAAGTTTCATTCGATGGTACATACATTTTCATGTTCATAACATTGTGACAGAGACAGATGAATGGCCGTGTAACTGGTCAACTAAATTTGAGCCTGGCCGGGCAAATAGCATGGCATATTAATAACTGGAATGGAACCCGTTATCTCTGACTTCGGATTTCAACACTAATATGATGAATTCTAGCTAAAGCCTAAACAAGAAGGAATGAGAAAGGGTAATCAGGTTTTTGGATTTCCCAGAAGTCCACCAATGTTTCGTTATCCATGGTGCTGCAGCTGCCGCCGAGCTCCCTCAAAAGTGCACAGCTAATCTTCAACAGCTCTCCCATCTTCAGCCAATTGCTTTTCTTTTTCTTGTTCCTCTGTAACAACAAAGAGTTGTGCAAGTGATTTCTGTTTGTCGGTGATCACTTGGACCAGGAATATTAAACTTAGGCAACAGAATTGGGCATCTTTTTTGTCTGAAAGTGGAAAAATGACTTAAATCCAGCTAAAACCTTGGAATGGCCCCTGCTCGTGGTCAATCTCATTGCCCAATAATAATGACTTGATCAGCAGAACTTACTAAACTATTCATAAAACTCCAGAAAATATGTAACTGATGACAGAATAACAATGATGGTTAAATAGTTTCAGTTCATGGGAATGTACGTAAAATGAACTGATAGCTAACTCAAACAAATAGTATATGGGTCAACAACATAACTCTGATGATTATTGATATATAAAAAGCATCAACCCCAAAAAATATTTAAGCATTTATGTGTGCCTATGCAGATTAGGCAGATGCCTAAAGGTTTTGCAACAGCAATCTCGTGCATGAATTTGGCCATCGAAAACTATTATGAATTTCATAATAAGAAAGCCAGCACATACAGCAATTAGTAGCTTCACTTATCACCCACTTACAAAGTTCATAACTAAAGAAACCTCCATCCCTCCTAAAAAGTTTAAATTTTTAGGACTATATATCACCTTTGAAAAGATGACAAGAAATTATAGAGCAAGAAACCAAAAGTACATAAAGTCTGAAAGGTCAGTTGCCATAGGTTATGCAATGAAAGAGGAAGTTTCCAAATTTCCGAGAGCACTAACCAGTCCGATTTGCAAAGATGTTATATACTAAATTTAAGTGTCACACTGAAGAGAGCAATGATCAGAAGTTGATAGTGAAAATAGACCTCTTACCCATAAGTTTGTATATGGCTTTCTGTGTGCGTCTTTCAAGTTTATCAAGCTTTTTTTGCACATCCCTTCTTAGGTCCCAGTTTGGTTTCTTTGGAGCAATGTTGAGAAATGGATCCTTAAATTACAACCAAAATCCAAAATTAAGCAAGAATTTCCTAGAGCGACCAGGATTTACATGAACTAAAGAACATATAGATGAACTACTTATCTACTGCTAACAGACGACAGCGTTTGGGAGCAATCATGTACCTCTTTCTTCTCTTGAGGTGGAGGTTCTACAGCAACAGGGTCCTCAAACTTTGGCAGAACAGGCGGAGTTATTTTACCCTCCTGAAGCTCCTTGTCTTGAGGAACATAGTTCCTAAACTTCATCCCAGGATTGCTGAAAGCGAGGAGGTGGAAAGAATACGATTGCAAATTATACTAGTTAGCTCACAGACATGCAAGCCCATGCTTGCCAAATAAAAGCATTAACCCAGGCCAATTCAAACAAGAATGAAGTCTCCCTCTTTTCCCATTTCTTACATTGTTTAAATTCTATCGTCTGTGGTCTCTAAAACCTCATTGGAAGCTCAATTATGGCTTTTGTACAGAAGAAATAAAGAAGTAAGACTGTAAGAGTAACTGATAGGATGTGTTCATCATCTGTGGAAGTTATGTCAAATGACTCTTGTACCTCATCAAATGAAACATCTTAGGCTTTTAAACTTTAAAAAAGACCATATCTTCCCCTGAAGATCCAAGAGAATACATGTGATGTTTACCAAAATTAACAGTTATAGTTTGATGGACGTTACATTCTCCCAATGTCTAGCTTTAACAGATACTGTATGTTTCTAGCCTAATATTAACCTCTTGAATCTTAGGCGGTTGCTGGAAATGTTATCTTCCCAACTTTATGCAATCATTGCCGACATCCAATGGTATTAGAAGTCTTTTTAAATCATTAACGGAATGTGTCAGGAAATGGCTATAATTCAATGCCCTTATCACAAGGTTATTTCATACATGCCAAAGAGGATATAACCCTATTTATTTCAATATATTTTTCCGAAATAAGTACTTTATTTCTGTATTATTTCTTTCTTCTTTCCAAATGCAAAATATTAAATCTAGTTTTGAAATCATAGGTAACTAGATTCGTTTTGATGGTTCAAGTCCTTGTTATGTACAACTTAAATAAGAAATTTTGCTGGTTTTATTATAAAAGCATTTGAAAATGATAAGTGGTATAAAGACTCTGTCGAGTTTATACTAACTCTTCTTTGCCAGGTTCAGGTTGAGCAGAAACGTCATCTGGAGTTTCCAGTAGTTGCTGAGCAGCTTTAAGAGCTCTGAGCCTCTCTCGACGTGCTGCAGCTGCTTGTTCAATGGATTCTTCCCCAGCATCCATTTCTCCACTTCACCTATAGACCACGCATTAGCATACTAAATCACAATCATTCTGATTTAATGTTTCTTAATGTGATCAAACTAAAGTTCAAAAGTGAAAGGTCTAATCTTTACTATCCATTCTTTTACCTTTCATGTTAATAAGAATATATGAATCAAATCCAAATCCATATGCAGAGGAGATAATTATAGACAAATAATTCGTCAATAAGGCTTGAGCCAGCTAACCAATTACTTATCACAAAAAGAAAAGATACGCATTACACAAAATGTCCTCTTTCTTTTTGTTCTTTATCAAATTTTTGGGAACAAATAACATAGCCGGTCTTTTGGGTCACTAGGATTCTTTTTTCACAGACAGCAGCACCATGCTCATAGGAATTCTATATGAACAAAAATGTTGAATGACTAGCAAGAAAGGAACTTGCCGCCCAACCGAGAATCGTTTATTTTGAGTTCAAAAATTTTGTATCTTTAGTTTAGGGTTCAACTGTTTACCGAGCCCATCTTAAAATTTGAAGTTTCTGGTAATGTTGGTAGAAGTTGGACTAGGCAACTCGGCAATAATAATAGCAAATCAGAGCTTAACATGAAGAAGCACTTACCTCTCTCTCTCTCTCTCTCTTCTTTCGTTGTGTTGTCAGCCACCGGAGGAGAAAAACGAAAAAGTTAGGATCGAAAATAGTCCAGTAAGAAGCTTGGAAAAGTTCTGGATCTACTTTAGACGGCCCACCTCTCATCCTGTGCACAAATGGGAAAAGAAAATAGAAAAAGAGGAGTGCGGCTTGAAACGACATCGTAATAACAAAAGTACCCATCGCAACGTAATCGGCTCCGCTGTACTGGTTGGTGTCTCCGTCTTGTTGTCTTTGTTATAGGAAGATTCAAGGTTTTAGGATGATGGAGGTAAAGGATAGAGAAAGAGCTATACGAATGGGGATAAGGAGATGTGAAATAGCGATAGAGAAAGTTGAAAGACTTGAAATTGGGAGTAAAATCACACAGTCGTGCACTCGCACTCTCCTCAAATTGCTTCACTCTGAGCACTCTTTCCTCTCTTCTTCCTTTTCTTCTCACCACCACCATCATGTCCCTTTAAGGTACCCATATTCTTTCAACTTTTTGTTTGGAATCAACCAACCTTATTTTTGTTTTTTCAATCGGCGATCTTTCTTCTTAGTTTTGCAAACTCAAGTGTTTATTATGTTTACAGTCTCAACATTGGTCACCTGGAAGCTGTCATTCACATTCTTCACAAACCCTTTGTGACGGGCGTTTCACGTGTTTGCAAGACTATTCCTTTATCTTCTTCTGCTTCAGAAACTACTGCTAGTAGTACAAGAGTTCACGTTGACATTGTCTGTATCCTCAATAAAAACCCTGTCTGGGTCATTGTTTCTGATAGGAATCCCAAGTATATTTCTTGGCTTCAAACCCGCAAAAGCACAGGCTTGAAATCCAGGATTCAACAACTCCTTGTCGCAGCCAAGTCTTCTCCTTTTATGAAGCCTACCTCTATTATTCTATTCTTCTCCCATGGACTTTGCGATACTGTTCTTGACAAGCTTCACAGCGAATTTGGAGCATCTGACTTTCGTTTCGAGGTTGATTTCTGCGAGGAACTAGATGGTGACTGGGTAAATGTGTTTCCTAGTTCATACAAGAACGCAACTGTCCTTCAAATAGCTGTGGAGTATACTGAAAGTAATCCTGCTTTGGCTGCTCAAGTGGTTTTTAAAGACTTGGTTTTTGATCCTGCTGCATTGGCTTTGAAGGAGCACATCAAAGTAAATGTGGATGACGATACATCATTCAGTTCTCTTATTTCTGGAATTCAGCTATGGCTAGTAAAAGACCTAGATGTGGAATTTGCTAAACTGATGGATTTGTCAGGAGAGTATGATCTTATAAATTTTGATACAACTGCATTAATTGCTCTTGTATCAGGAATCAGCAATGGCTGTGCGGAGAAACTTCTGGCCACACCGGAGACTGAAATGAGGCAGCGGTTTAAGGGTAACTTTGAGTTTGTGATTGCACAAGTAGGTGCTTTATTTTCTATCTTTTGTGTCCTTTTTGTACATTCCTTTCCTTGAGCAACTACCTTCTCATAATTGGAATTATTTAGACTTATCAGTTGATAACTATATCTTAACTAATGCTATATGTTGCATTCAAACCCTCCCCACCCACACCCCACCGTAACTCTTCTTTGGGATGTTTCAATAAATCTAACTCATTTTAAACATCTGGCCTTATTTTGGGTTAATCTTTGCTCATCAGGTGATGTCTGAAATTCAAAATCCTATACATGGGGAATTGGCTGGTGTGATATCAGGAAAGAGAGGCATAATATGCGAAAGTGTTCATTCCGAGTTCAAAGAGTTGATATCATTATGCGGAGGGCCTAATGAGAAGATAAGAGCTGATGCAATAATGAAACGCCTCATGTAAGTTGTCATCAAATATTACTGTTTCAAATTAGATTGATATGAATTGCAGCCCTCCTGTCATGGACTTCCTTTTTGGATCTTTTAAAGGAACATCAACTAGGGCTCATGATCCTGATCATTCGACCTTTCCATGTTGTTGAAGTACAAGAAGTTGTCAGCATGTGAAAAATGATTAAAATCTTGTTAACTTTTATCTGGTTCAAATGCTTTTCTTTGAGATTTCAATAGATCATAACGCCAAAGGTGTGCCATTCAAAAGTCTAAACTATCGCTTCAGCATTATGAGACTGAGGCATCAGCTACATTGGCCAGTATTTGACACCAACCTCCCCGCTGTTATGCAGCTGGCCAACAATTAATTATAACAGATAAGTAATGTGAATAAAAATGAAAATAAGTAGGATAGCAACTTTGTTTAGAGTAACTCTTGAAGGTGCATTGGTTTGGATTAAATTTTATCAACCAAAAACACATGATGTCCAGTTGCTTTATCAAACTGCTATGTTGCTTCTGGGCCAAGAGTTGCCCCCAAAAAGCCTCAATCGATTTGTGTTTCTCCATGCATTCTGCATTCTTAATTCTGGATTTCAGTTTTGGTTTTGTTATGGATTATATGTAATTACACGAACTGATAGGGTCTGCTAGAGCAGGCTTGTACCTGATAGCCCATCAGAACGTATGATGGGCCTTCCAACGACAAGAAAACTGGCACTGAAAAACAAGATTGTTTTCGGGACTGGAGATCGTTGGCATGCTCCAACTTTAACAGCAAATATGGCATTTGTAAGAGCAGTTTCACAGACTGGGATGTCCGTGTCCACTATTCAGCATAGACCAAGGGCTTTAACAGGTGACTGATGAAGGACCTTATGTGCTGATTATTACATGAAAGGGAAGAAAGTGCTCCATGTTTATAGACAGATCAACACAATAGCAAATACCTTGACGAACTGCAGTTCAATGTTGCAAGTTAGGAATCCATATATGCGTGTAGATGAGGTTGCAACTCCAGAACGGGCCTACTTACTATTCTATTATCATGTGGCTAAATACTTTCCATAAGGAATTAGTTGAAAGCATGCAACGTAAGAACAGGAGTTTTATGACCCTTTCAAACCATTTGGGATGTTACCCACCCAACATTTCTGTAAGTCTTGCAATCATATTTTTTTAGGCGTATTTTGACAGGTTTTATTGACCATCATGTACTGTACTGGAGACGATGGATTCGCTGTAGAGAGTTGTATGTTGTCCTAGTGCCCGAACTTCGTACCTTCATCGTACCATTCAAAAAGGTCATGTTTTTCGTTTCTCTGAATATCCTTTCTTATTCTTCTGTTTTGGGTCGGAGGAGGATAAGTGGCTGTTCTGAATGAATAACTTGCCGTCTGAAAATTTTTGCCTAGTGTATTTGAAAAGATGGTTCTCAAATGGAAATAGACCTTGGGCAAATCCTGACAACAATTGCGATCGACGTTCAGTTAAAGAGAATTGAGGAAATATATTGTCTTTTCCAGATAAGAACCAAATGGATTCAAATTTAGCTAGAGTAAGGTATATTAATCGTCTGTCTGATAAAAGGAAACAAAATGAAGTACCGAATAGAATTGGATAAAATCGATTCCTTTTCCACCAGAGGGGAAAGAAAAATGTGGGAGCGGGCTAATACAATATTCAAAGGGCTAAAGGACTTCGGAGAGTTCAAAGCCTCAATTTGAACTTGCAATTGCTAGCTTTAATGCTAACCGTGCTGGTGGTAGATAAGCTATCAACAACTAACATACAATCTCCCAAGACCTTCACCTTCCTCAGCTTCAATTTTCCAAGTTTGATAGCCACCGGTGCATCTACCTTAAGATCCAAAGGGATGCGTCCTGTTTGTTGTTGCTCTTGCAATGCTGACAGCAAAGTGTTTCCATACTGTGCCTGACCTGTTAAGCTGACGTCCAGTTTTGTTATGTTCTGATGACCTTGGTAGAACTTTGGTATCGACCCTTCACAAAGCCTAGTGTTGCTGTACCAAACGCTCAATAGGCCACCTTTCTCGTAGTAGATGCCAATTTTCTTGTTGGGATTATTGGCAGTGATCTTCACGTTGAATTTAGCATACAGGGTCAGATCGATGTTGAGCCTTAGATCGCTTATTCTCAAGCTGTTGACGGAGTATTTGGGTATTTTTGGTTGGAAAACGAGGTACAGAATACCGGCAGTTGCTCCAACCATAACTAACAGTAGGACTAGGAGACCGATTGTCCAACATATGCACTTGCAGCAACAGCTTCTTGCCTTCGGTGGCCTTGGGGGCATGACTACTGGGTTGGTTCTTAAAGGTGAGGGTCGATGATGCTGCATTGAACTTCCCTTTTCGGAGTTCGTCAGGCCTTGTGGTACCAATGGTGTTGTCGATGGCGCTTCCACATCCACCTCTGGATGTATTCGTTGCTGTTCTGCCATTACTAGTTGGATCTTCTTCTTCTTTGTAAACGCTTTGTTTCCACAACCACATGCACACGATGTTGGATATTCTTCTTTCAAATGAGAGAACAATTTGTAGCAACTTATTGATAGCTTTTTTTTATAGTATATGCATGCAGCTGATATAAGCCTCCTTGTATGTACAAGAGCTTCTTCAAGTTCTCAAAGCATTTGCTTTTTAGATTTGTAAAGGTCGAACAGTTTCCAAGGTCAAACGACTCAAACCTATCTCTCACCTAATAACAGCTGATACACAACAACATCATCAAGGGTAGTTCAGCTAAGTAGAATCTTTTACCCAAATGTTCCATACTTTTTGTGGTGAGAGATATCTTCATTGACCGTCTGATTCAGTAGGAAAATATGAGTATAGAAACCAAAACCAAGGCATGTAGGAAAAGCGAAAGAACCAAGTTATTCATTACGTGTCATGAGATACTTGTAATGCCATTTGATGACAAGCTAATGGTATGACAACATCTTTGGGACAGCCGGACAGGTGACTAAATGTCTGTAAATGAGATACTGACGAAACTTCGGCTTGACTTTCTAGTCTCTTCAGGTTATAGTGGAGCCCCTGTAAATACATCATTTACGCTTCCCAATTAGTATTTCCTGGCTGGTTATAGAAGATTCAAGTGCCTCTCTGAAGTTTTTACTCACGGATCTGTTAAGTATTGGCTCCTTTGTTGTCTCATATTAGTTAGGGACAATAATTAAGACAAGTCTCTTACATATATAAGGAGATGGCTACCTCCTTGTTTAGCGTACCAAACAAAGTCAAAGATTTGTATGACAAATTTGACTCTAGTTGAATTCCTCTTTTGAGCTGAGAGTTGAAGAGTTTGTCTTGTATATTTCTTTGTGAGTGTGTTGGTGTATTAGGGGATTGGGTGAGAGGAAAAATTGTGTGATTTTAAGAATTTTTCACATAGTAAATTTTCTTCTCGGTACCCGTGGCTTTTCTCCGGTTTAGGAGTTTCCACATAAATTCTCTTGTGTTGTTATTTTCTGATATTTTTGTCTATTAAATATCCTTGGATGTGGGTTTGGAAGGTCTAAATTTCCAACAAGTGGTATCAAAGTCAAGGTATGTTTTTCTTGAAAATTCTAAGTATGCTCTGTAGTCGCAGTTTTGACTGATCTTCTACATCAAAAAAGATTTTCTTGAGAAATGTTTATTGAGTGCGGTAGAGGTTTGGTGTAGTAGTGTAGTAGTACATGTCTAGGAAAGTTTTGGCTAAGGAAATGCTTGATATTTAAGAGTGTCCGTTATGACCCACCTCTCTTTCCTGGAAACTTTCCTGGTGTACAATTCATTTCTACGGTAAAATTCATTAAGGCAGAAGTGTTGAAATTTTGAAGAAAGAAGAGAAGATGAAGAGATGGGATAAGAAAAGTTTAAATAATAATTAACACTCTCATATGTTTATTATTAAACTTAGTTGCCTTTTATAGACAAAATACAATCAACTAAATAAATTTTTTCATCCACCAAATCTAACTTACAAGATAAGATCAAATATAATCTAAGACTTATTCTAAGATAATCTAAGACCTATTCTAAAGGAATTTAAACAACTCTAAAAATTTGAATTTATTTCCAACATTCCCTCTTAATTCAAATTTTTTTGAATGGAGCACTTTTCCCCATTTTTAAAATATTCTGTGAAGCACTTCTCTTCACCTATTGATGCACTTGTCATCAACTTGCAATTATTATGTAAAGCACTTCTCTTCACCAATTTCTCGTTGACGCCCTTCTTACCAACATACAATCATTGGAGCACGTCTCTTCAAAAACATCTTGGTGCACTTCTCACCAATAAATCTAAAAAAAGAGTTTCTTCACTGCATGATGCACTTTCTCATCATCTTACCATTGTTGAGCACTTTCTCTCAACTAGTTCTAAAAAAAATTTGTTCTTTAATCACTTGACTTTCCTTTGTGCCAATAATATTTCTCTTCATGACCCGGCTTCTTTCAATTGGTATATTGGAGAATATTCCTTTCTTCTTCGATAATGAAACCTTTGCTAGATAGGCTTCTTCCGCCATTTTTTTACTTTCTTGCTTTCTCACTTAATCACTCATAGGTCTCTCAAGGATCTAAGGCTCTGATATCATGTTGGAATTTTGAAGAGAAGAAAAAGAAATCAAGAAAACGATTCTGAAATTTTATTATAACTTGAAAGTGGGCTGTGTTTTCTACCATGAAAAAACATAACAGTCTTGCCTTATATAGGTTTACAAACCAACGATGAATAAGAAATTTTCGGACTCACCTAAACAACACAACTGGACCCACTAACTAACCAAATCACAAAACAATCTGCCCATTATCTCAACTTAATAACAGACTACATACCAAGTCAAACAGATAACTTTGAATCATGCTTCAACACACCCCCTTGATTCAAAGTTGCAAAAATCGAGTTATCTTGTTGGAGCACATATCTCCAATATGCTATATTCATAACTTGAAGCACTTCTCTTCAATAGATGATGCACTTTCTCATCATCTTATCATTGTTGAGCACTTTCTCTCAACTAGTTCTAAAAAAAGTTTCTTCTTTAATCACTTGGCTTTCCTTTATGCCAATAATATTTCTCTTCATGACCCGGCTTCTTTCAATTGGTATATTGGAGAATATTTCTTTCTTCTTCGATAATGAAACCTTTGCTAGATAGGCTTCTTCCCCCATTTTTTTTACTTTCTTGCTTTCTCACTTAATCACTCATAGGTCTCTCAAGGATCTAAGGCTCTGATACCATGTTGGAATTTTGAAGAGAAGAAGAAGAAATCAAAAAAACGATTTTGAAATTTTATTATAACTTGAAAGTGGGCTGTGTTTTCTACCATAAAAAAAACAGAATAGTCTTGCCTTATATAGGCTTACAAACCAACGATGAATAAGAAATTTTCGGACTCATGTAAATAACACAACTGGACCCACTAACTAATCAAATCACAAATCAATCTGCCCACTATCTCAACTTAATAACAGACTACATACTAAGTCAAACAGATAACTTTGAATCATGCTTCAACAAGAAGAGCATTAGAAAAATGTCAGAAAATAAGGCTTCGAATTCTCTTAGATTTGAGGTGGAGAAATTCGACGGAAGAATCAATTTTGGCTTATGGCAAGTACAAGTCAGGGATATTTTGATTCAGTTAGGGTTACACAAGGCATTGAAAGACAAACAGATCTCTGATAGCAGTACAGGCAAATCTAGTATGAGAGATGAAGATTGGAAGGATCTGAATTTGAGAGCAGCCAGTGGGATAAGATTGTGTTTGGCAAAGAATGTTCTGGCGAATATGTATGGAATATCTACAGCAAAGGAGCTCTGAGAAAAGCTCCAGGAGTTGTATTAAACAAAAGGTGTCTCAAATCGGGTGTACCTAAAGAAGCAGTTTCATACACTGCGGATGAAGGAAGGTACTACAATTTCAGATCATTTAAGTGTTCTCAATGGGATCGTCTCTGAACTGGAGGCAATTGGAGTTCGTATAGATGATGAGGATCAAACTTTGAGACTCATCTGGTCTCTTCCACCTTCATATGAACACATGAAGTCGATTTTGATTTATGGGAAGGAGAAGATAATTTTTTCTGAAGTTGCCAAAAAACTCTTTTCAGAAGAGAGAAGACTGGGTGGTGAAATCTTCCTGAAAACTCAGCTTTGATGGTAGTTGGATATCGAAATAAGAACTCCATGAAGAAAAATGTAGTATGCTGGAATTGTGAACAATCTGGGCATGTGAAGAAAAATTGTTCGACAGGTAGAGCGGGTTCGGCAAGAGGCTCTGAGTCAGTTAATGGAGAGACTGACAATGTCACTAATATTGTCTCCATGGATGATTATCTTGTTCTCTAAAAAGGGGGAATGTACTTCCTCATGGCATGCCGCTAATCCCAAAGTTGTCATGAAAGAGGATGTGTTACTGTTAGCAGGTCCATCAGTTTACACACAGGTATTGGTTTGGCATTAATGCACGGTGTGTGATGGAATTTACGTCAATGACTAATAAACTTCCAGGAAAGCCAAACATGAGAGTTACACCATAATTTTTCAGCAAGGTTATTTTCGACATGTGTCGAAGTAAAATGCTTAAAATTGGTTTATTCTAAGTGTGTATACTTTTATGGTGGAGCATGATGCTATAAAGCATGATAATTCTCTCCCGTGAGAGTTATGTTATTTTCAAGAGATCTTTATCAAGGTGGAGTGCGGTTGTGGGATCAACCAAAGTCGCCAAGGTGGAGATTGTTGAGTATTGGCTCCTTTGTTATCCCATATTGGTTAAGGACAACAATTGAGACAAGTCTCTTACCTATATAAGGAGGTGACTACCTCCTTGTTTAGTGCACCAAATAAAGTCAAAATTTTGTATGACAAATTTGACTCTAGTTAAATTCTTCTTTTGAGGTGAGAGTTAGAGAGTTTGTCTTGTGTATTTTTTTGTGAGTGTGTTGGTGTATTAGGGAATTGGGTGAGAGGAAAAATTGTGTGAATGTAAGAATTTTTCACATAATAAATTTTCTTCTCGATGCCCGTGATTTTCCTCCGATTTGAGACTTTCCACTTAAATTCTCTTGTGTAGTTATTTTCTGATATTTTTGTCTATTAAATATCCTTGACTGTGAGTTTGAAAAGTCTAAATTTCCAACATAATCATTATCCCTAAAAACACAGTAACTGCAAATCTGCAATACAAGTTCTTTTCCCAACAAATGTACATCTCGTTTTTCATTCTGTATCATTATAGCAATCCTTTCGAGTTTTATAGCTCTTTACCAGCTTAATCGTATATTAGGCTATACATGGCCGTGTATCAATGAATTCTGGGGGGTTTAGGATGAGGATTTGCCTTTACTTGGGATAAACGAGAGACGGTGATGAATTATAAAGAACAGAACAATGTTAGGAACTGTAGCACTTATCAGTAACTCGTTCTTTCCTAACTCATCATGAAGCATAGACATTAGTGCCAAACAATCGCAAGGCTTTTACACCAAAATGTAGAGGGATCATAAGGTTCAACGAACAGTGACTTTTATTAATCTTTCACAATAATAAAACTCTGCTCTGCAGAGGTGGAAAGAAAGAGGAGCGTTATTTTGGCATGTGGATGACGCAACGTAGACGCTTGCCTTCTCTCATCAGATTCAGAGCTTCGTTGATATCCTCAAACTGCAGATTATGTGTGATGAACTCATCAATCTGTATTTCCTGTACAAAGAAAACACCTGGCATCTTTAGATTTTGATTATGGTCTAGCCTCACCGGCTTAGTAACATAAAATTTGTCAACTTCTATACATTTATGCGCAATGACTACTTTCCAATATGGTTGGACCAGATTCACATCTGGCACCCCCTGAGGACTTTGCAACCTCAGATGGAGATTCTAATCATTAAATATTCCATCCTTTCGTCTTAAATTTAAAGTCCCAAACTTTTACAAAAAGCATAGAAGGGCAAGACTGTGGATGTACGACAAATCATTTGTATAGCAAGCAGATATCCTTAGCAGACCTAATGAACTTAATAACTATGCGGAAGCTTTCCTCTTCTAGTTTTCTCCTTTTGTTATGAGAGGGATCTGAAATGAAGTTCAATGCGCAGAAACCTTTTCCTTTGTTGTTGGATAACAGAAACTCTCTTTTAATGCTTACATATTCAACCAACAGCCCGTCCCATTTCAGTCAACAAAGTCTACCATGACAGTGAAAAGAATAATAATCTGTGCATATCTTCTGAACACCTAGTACAGATTGTGCAGTCAAGTCTTGGAACTAATTCGTATGCAGAGTGATGCTAAGTCTCAAGGAAATGCACTGTGGCAGCATGCAGCCTTAATCTCTTCCTAAATTCCAATGCATACTATAACCCCTAACATTCAAGGGAATTATAGTCTGTTTTTTTCCAAAAAATTATATTGTCTGTCTGTATCAGCCAATGCATAATCATTTCCCTTCTCTTGTCACTTGGGACTCAAACTGGCGGATGTGGGTATTTTATGCCATTTGAGCTAAGGCTAATTGGACAACATATTCGATAGACTGATGTTGTCGCAGAGAATTGCAGTCAGAAAACCAAATGCTGATGCTACCGTAATACACAGAAGCAAAATTCGATGGATACACACCTTTTTCATATACATGTCAACTAATGAAGGGAGATCTGATTTGGGTTTCCATCCTCCAAATAGAGATCCTTTCAGTGTTCTTCCGGTAAGGAGTAGTGCATAGTGAGCAGATACCTCAGGCTTCACTTTTGGTACACCAAGGGTAACTGTCAAACCCCATCCCTAAGGAACAACAAAATGAGCAAACCTTTCACCAACTTAACTCAAGAAATCTTCTTGAGGCAAAAATGCTAAACCTGAGTACGAAGAACGTACATCACAACATGATTGCAGTGCAGTGGTTACCATTCCTGTGTCACCTATACATTCAAAAGCATAATCTGCCCCTCCATCTGTAATACGCTTGATAACCTGTTGGAATTTCAAGGCAAATCAAAATGAACAGATTATATGAAAGCTTTATTATTTATCATCCCCTTGAAAATATATGGCATCCCAAAATTTTTCAAGTCCCTTACATGTACTCCTCAAGGTTGATGATAGAAGATTTTGGCTCTTATACCAAACTTGTCAGATATACTTAATTAAACAGGTAAATGTATTGCATAACAATTGCAAATCAGTTAGTTGATACCTGTTGAACAGGCTCACTGCATTCATTTGGGTTGATGAACTGTGTCACTCCAAAAGCCTTTGCTGCAGGCATAGAGAATCACAACTAAAACCGAGATACGTAATTGCTTCGAAAGCATTGTACGTAGAAGTTCGAAGTAAACTGTCAGCCTTACCTTTATCACACTTTGCACTGTTAATGTCAACACCAATTATGTGAGATGCCCCTCTGAGTTTAGCAGCTTGTGCAACCTAATTACAGAAGACCAAACTATAGTAGCAGTTATACTGAAAATGCATTTTCCTGTTATGCAGGTATCAAGGGAATTGACAGGAAGAGAACCCAATACTGCTGTACTTACAGATAAACCAACTGTTCCAAGACCAAAAATTACAACTTTTGATCCTTCTAATACATTAGCGACATTCCAAACCGCACCCATCCCTAAAATTAGAACCAACATTTTATTTCCTATTAACAGCAAGTTATACTAGTTTGTAATAATGCATCACTCAAATGATAAACATGACAGCATATCTACTCCTGTAATGAAGTCATGCAATCAACATAGATAAAAGCATTCCTTATGTGAAGAATGTGTCTCCTTAATAGAAACAAAGATGAAACCCGTGATAAGTTCCTGACAAAAAATTTATGTGTGGGTGTTCTATCCAAAAAGGGGCTTCATTTATGAGTCACCAGCATTGAACTGCGAGCCCAAAAGGCTTATGTTTTGACATGAAATGGTGCTATAAACTTATGTACGAGTGTTCTATCCAAAAAGGGGCTTCATGTATGAGTCACTAGCATAGAACTGCAAGCCCAAAAGTCTTATGTTTTGATTTGAGAATGCTATAAACCTTACCTGCAGCCGCTCCACAACTTAGAAGGCATATTTTCTCCAATGGTGCCGATGCATTAACTTTGACAGCGCATCCAGAATGGACGACTGTAAACTCACTGAAACTAGAGACTGCACAATAATGATATACGGGCTTCCCTTTGACTGAGAAACGTGTCCCCTGATCACTATGCATTAGACCTTTCCTTTCCAACCCCAGAACTTGGCATATGTTGCTTTTACCAGATGTACAATGACTGCATGTCCTGCATTCTCCAGTGAACAGTGTAAGCACATGATCCCCCTTTTTAAACTCTGTCACTTCAGATCCAACAGATTCAACAATCCTGAAAATTTAAGCTATTAGTGTAATCACACAAATTGCCATCATCCTTCTTCTCAAAATCTGTTCAAGCCTAAATAGCTTCTGGCAAGCTGTAAATGGTGCAAGGGATACAGTACAATAACCTCGTGATAAAGTAAACTTTCTAGTCTCCACTTTATATTCAATTTAAGATTAGATTTCAACTCCAAATATTTGGGAATTCCCACATTGTTGGACTAGGATCTTTGAAAGAAATGGGAAAAATGAATAGAACAACTCGCGTCCAAGCGCTAGAATATGAACAAGGCAAAGTTGCAGTTAATACCCTGAAGCTTCATGGCCAAATATCCGAGGAAATATGGGCTGCAGAAAAAAGTCAAACAAGTTAGAATATACATTTAGCCACGGATAAAGATAGTGGAGCAAAATTATTCTACAACATATGAACTTCCAAACAGATCTAAAGTTAGATTCTTATGAAAACAACTCGGTGCTAGTCTTAAAGCATGGATTAAGTTAGATTCTTATTAAAAACAACTCGGTGCTAGTCTTAAAGGATGGATTAGATCCACAATCTGCTAGATGATGATTTATCTGGATCGTGTTAAGAAAATAAGAAAATTTAGGCAAGTAAAGAAAACATATAGAAAACAGCAGACACAAATATAACGATATACGGTAAATGAAATGAAGAAGAATAGAGTAAAAGTAAACCTGAGAATCCAGAGCAGAGAGATCGCTTCGGCAAAGAGAGGTAGAGAAGAAAACATATAGAAAACAGCAGACACAAATATAACGATATACGGTAAATGAAATGAAGAAGAATAGAGTAAAAGT
>JANTNU010000008.1:9176556-9189900 GCA_024752395.1 Erythroxylum havanense | reverse complement strand
TCACATCAAGCTGCTCAAGATGGAGATCTTGACTTGCAACAATACTTAACACCGTTCTGATGGTATTAAGCTTCACTCCCGGAGAAAAAATATCGATATAGTCTATTCCTTCCTTCTGCTAGAATCCTTTGACTACTAACCGAACTTTGTATCTTTTGGAACCATCCAACTCCTCTTTGACCCGATATACCTATTTGTTATGGAGAGCCTTCTTTCCATTGGGTATCTTTGTTAGTTCCCAAGTCTGATTTGAGATTAAAGATCTCATCTCATCTTTCATTGCAAGCTCCTACTTACTAGCATCTTCTGTTTGGCATGCCTCTTTGTAAGACTCAGCTCGCCTCCGTCAGTTAACAATAGATAGTCTAAGAATCTCCTGTTTGGCATATGAGGTCGAGAAGACCTTCTTAACTCAGGAACAGGAGAGGTGGGCTGTGGTGACTCAAGTTGAGCTTCTTCTTCAATAGTTTCTTCTAATTGAGGATTTACTTCCATTTGTCTCATTGGAAAATTTGGGATATTGCTGATATCAACAAATACAGAGTCTATCTGAAGGGTTTTCTCCGATGCATGTCGATCTTTATACATCAACTTTTCATTAAAGACCACATCTCTACTCCGAATGATCTTCTTGTTTTCGTCATCCCAAATGCGATACCCAAACTCATCTTCGCCATAGCCAATAAATGTGCATTTATTAGATTTTGGATCAAGTTTATTTTTGCCTTGATCATTGATATGCACATATGTTGTACAGCCAAATACCTTGAGGTGTGAAAGATGCACATCTTTTCCACTCCAAACCGCCTCTGGTATCTTGTACTCTAATGGAACTGATGGACCTCGGTTGATGAGATAAACTGTTGTGTTGACTGCTTCTGCCCAGAATTGCTTCGGTAAACCTGATTGCATCCGCATACTTTTAGCTCTTTATTCATACGCTCCGATACACCATTATGTTGTGGCATTCCTGGTACAGTTCTCTCCATTCTTATTCCATGCGCATAGCAAAACTTTTTGAATCTGGTGTCCTCATATTCTCCACCATTGTCAGTTTTGAGCTTCTTTATTTTGAGACCCGTCTCATTTTCAACCATAGCCTTCCATGTCTTGAAAGCATCTAATACTTCCGACTTGTGTCTCAGAAAGTAAACCCAAACCTTAGGGGAGTGATCATCAATAAATGTCACGAAGTAGTGCTTTCCACCAATGGTTGGAGTAGTTGTTGGCCCCCAAACATCAGAATGCACGAGCTCAAGTTTCTTCTTCTTTAGCGTTCTACCACCTATTTAAAAGTTGACTCTCTTCTGCTTTCCAAAAATGCAGTCTTCACACGTATCAAATTCTACTGACTGTAGACCTGATAGTTTACCATAGGAATGCATTAACTTCATTCCTTTTTCACTCATGTGGCCAAGTCTCTGGTGCCACAAGTTGAAATCTCCACTTCCTTGTGCAACTGCAATTGAATAACATGCTCCAGCTGTTAGGTAGAGAGTACCATTCTTTTTTCCTTGTGCTACAATCATTGCTCCCTTTGATACCTTCCATTTATCATTATAGAAAGTTGTGATGTAGCCTTCATTTGCTAATTGTCCCACTGAGATTAAGTTCTTTCTCAGATCAGGGATATGTCTGACATCCTTCAGCTCCCATATGGCTCCATTCAACTTGAGTTTAACTACACCTTTACCGACAAGTTTGCAGGGTTGATCATTACCAAGATACACACTGCCGAGATTTCCAGGCACATACTTCTCAAGAAGATCTTTCTCCAAAATTGCATGGAACGATGCTCCAGAATCCAATATCCATGCCTCTTGCTTGTTTTCTAAGGCACATATTAAGGCATCATCTTCACTTATGGTAGAAGCTATATTTGCCTCCTGATTGTTGGACTCCTGCTTCTTCGAACCATTCTTGCATTGATTTCTATAGTGCTCAATCTTTTCACAATTCCAATATGTAATATTTTTCAAGTTTTGGGAGTAGCGGGATTCCGTGACTTAGATCCCCTGTCCTTTGATCTATCATGATATCTCGATTTTTCACATGCTTTGCTTCTTCCTTTTGATTCTGCGGCAAGGGCGGAGGAGGATGAGGTTTCAGCTACTTCTTTTCTTCGGATTTCCTCGTTAATAATCAGGCTACTAACATTCTTAATTGTTGTCTTAGTTTCTTTCAATGTTTATAACTTATTAAAATCATTGTTCTCATTTCTTCATAGTATAATTTACTATTAACTAAATATATGATGTTTAGTTATTAATTAAATATATAATTAAATAATATAATTTATTTAATTATTTTAATGTTCAAATTTAATAATTATTTAGTAGATAAATTTAAATTTGAAATATTTTAAAATTTCAAACAAATTTAATTTTAATAAAACAATATTAATTTACAAATAATTGTTACTTATTTAATTAATATTTAATTATTTATTTCATAAAGTCAATTCAACTAATAACTTTTATTTGATATTTCATTATTATCAATAATAAGAATATAACATTAACAACTAAACCAATTTTATTTTAAAAATAAATTAAAATCAAAACCGAAAATACAAAAGAAAACCACATACAAATAGCTCCTTGGTTTTCCAAATAAAAAGATCCAAATAACAAACAAAACCAGCCTTAGAAAAATAACTAGCAACAAATAAAGCTCGAGAGTTGTACGAAGCATGGCATGGTGAAGTGCAAAATTGTTTCTTCTACGACCCTAACTGCATGGGTACATATGGTAATGAACTTGACCTGGAAAATACATCCTTCACAATCTTGTCCTGTCTCATGACATGGACTGATTTTCAATTTAGACACTTTATTAATTAGATGTGTAGCCTCTGACCTAAACATATATCTGCATTTCCCCTCAAATCTTAAGCTTGATTCCAACAGGCACAAACCATAAGGAGCTATACAAAAGAATGGGCAACTGGGACGGCCCTGACATTGGCACCACCTAAGTATGAGACTTCTCGATAAAGAAGTTAACCAAAAGCAGGAACCAGAACAACATGAATACAAAAGAACATGAACAACAACTAAAGAGCTGCATCTTTCTAAATTATCTGCATTTACTACTCGATAAAAACAATATGGTTTCTAGAGGTTAATTGATTTATAGTTTTCTCCACATATTTATGAAGCCATCAGCAA
This sequence comes from Erythroxylum havanense, assembly GCA_024752395.1. Taxonomy (NCBI): domain Eukaryota; kingdom Viridiplantae; phylum Streptophyta; class Magnoliopsida; order Malpighiales; family Erythroxylaceae; genus Erythroxylum; species Erythroxylum havanense. Next base: position 9,186,730 of record JANTNU010000008.1, on the reverse strand, counting down.
ATGACTTCAAGTTTCCCCACAGAGTTGATTTCTTCTGAAGTTCTGCATCTTTGCCCCCCCTTTCATATATGCCTCTGGAAAACACATGCATGTTGCTTCAATATCATGGTAACAGAAGATATTAAGGTACAAAAAAGACAGAAAATGGATAATTAACTCAAAAGTTCTCACATTATTACAATTGCCTTTTTAAGTTAAAATTGCAAACACCATGGCCGTATGATTTCAAACTACTTGGGTTTTAACTCCAGAGCCAGAATAATTTCACTAGCATCAGCTAATCGTTTGTAATAAACATATGCACAGTACGTAACACTATAGCTACTTATGTCAAGTTCTCTAATTTTACTTTCCTCAACCCCTCTCATAATGTCCCACGTCACAACCAATAATAGTTGATGCGGGAGGTTTTACGGGGTTAATTGGCATTAGAAAGATAAGAGACACGAGGCCTTTGTTACAGTTGGATAGAACAACATAATTAAAATAGCTATTCTAGCACTGGACGCAGTTATAATAGTGCTTTTTTATTAGCTATGCATCCAACAACAGAGGCACTATCTGATGAAAAGACATAACGGAGCCTCCTATTAGTTTTTCATGGATACATTTTGTCTCCACATCTAACCATGGAGAAAAGCCACATTTAATAAACCTTTTTACATTTTAAGCAGGAGTTTTCAGCCCAGAGTCTCACAAACAGCACAAGCTTCTGCAAATAGTTAGAAAGATGCCAACTTGATTATTAAGGAACACAACTGTGAAGTTTGACTAAACTTTTAATTTCATACATTATCTATCTTATTTAGGTTCCTTATGTTCATTAGTAGGTTCAAGTTAATCTCTACCAATTTGGAATAGAGTTACAGTTAAATTACATTGTCAATGCCTGTTAACAAGTCTTACATTATGTTTGTTACGGTGAAGGTTGATGACTTGTCTAATGAAATCTGATTTTCTTTTTCCAAACTGCGAAGCTTTCTATTCTCCAAGAGTTGTTATTAGATTAGAAGCAATCCCTTTTTTCTTAATTTCAGCCCTAAATTCTTCTCTTACTTCCACTACTAAATCCAAAGTTCCAGAAACCCATATTCTCAATTTACTCTTCTATAAGTCCTAGATCATACATAACATGGGTGAGCAAAACGAAACATCAAAATACCATACGCTCAGTTGAATGCATTCCAAAAGTTTTATACTTCAAAATCCAAACAAAAAGATCATAGGATGATGACAACATGATTAGCAGCAGTAGCAGCAAAATAATAAAAACAGCAATGGTCACTATCATACTATCGCACTAAAGAAACAAAGTTACCTCTGAGAGATCTTATCTTCATGAGTTGACCGTTTGTTATCTACCAAATTTTCAGAATCAGAGAGCTTTGGGTCAACCTCTGCTTTCACAATGTATTCACGAGAAATACTCTTAGTTGCATCCTCAATAACATGAGAAAAACCAATTTGAGTTTTCTCTTTTGTAGAATCATCTAATTTCAGAAGGTGATTATCATCTATATTCTTTTTCTGTGATTGACTACTCGTTGAAGAAAAGTTAGTATTGTCATTATATGCTTCCTTCTCACTACTCGTTGAAGAAAAGTTAGTGTTGTCATTAAATGCTTCCTTCTCTTCTCCACCTTCAAGTATTTCTGAGAATGGACTCACGCTCTTGTTATTTCCTTCCTGCAAATTAAATGAGTTGCAACAAGATCAGAATCATTCTTCCCACACGGACACAGTGCAAAAGGATACATTGCAACCAGTTAACAAGCAAAAATGAACAAAATGGTTTACTTCAACAAGTACATACATACAAGAGAAATTTAAGGTTATGAGAAAATAGAATAATTCTTCCCATCAAGGCATATTGTCTTACGAAATGTAGGGAACTGAGTGCATGATGAATCAATATTTCTTAAACTAGATTTAGAGGTAAATTTAGTGTCTACTGACTCTATTTGTTCTTGACTTCATTTTTCTAGGTTCATTAAAAATGCAGAAACCTACTATTCTTGAAGTCTCTTCAAGCAACGTCTTTTCAGAACTTTGCAAATCTTCCACTACTTCCAAATCAGTGTCCTTGCTATAACCCACTTCTGTGACATTAGAAGTGGGTGAATCTAATTGAGTTCTGGCATCCACTGTCTCTCTGTTGGTTTCAACTTCAGTCAACAATTTGCTCTTTTCAATGAGATCCTTTTCTAAGTTCTCTTTTCTACCCTTGGAAGAAGACATTTTAGATATGTACTCTAGTTCTTGAAGAATCTGCCTTAAAAAATAAAAGCCGCCACCAACTTCTTTAATTGTATCAGTGATGGACGGAAATCTTCCACCATGCTTTTCTCTGTACCTGACAGAATATAAATCAGGATAGCATTATCCTATACATTGTGTAAGTATCTTCTTTAAGCATTCCTTGTATCCAAAGTGAGCATAACATTCCAATATATATGAACAATAATATGATCAAGGATAAAAGAGAAATTAGGAAGGGAGAAAGAGGCAACCTCAGATATGGTCAAACACTACCCCTATGGTATTGATGTTTCAATCAAAAGCCCCTATGATATGAATTAAGCTTTCTAAGTCCTTATAGTTTGTTAGTTTTGGTTTTAATTATGATTTGCTTAATAGAAACAGAGATCTTTTTGGCACCATTTTACATGAAGGATCCAAAACTAAATTGATGTCATAGGGAGTTTTGTTGAAAGCACAGATACTATAACGGTTAAGGCGCATTTGATGCAGAGAATATAAATATTTATTTTCCCTGAGACACACACTACATCTTGTATATTTAAGGATGACTAAAGTTTGTATTTTCACGTCCCCCAAAACTCCATCGTCATAGAAGGGCACAAAGGTACAATCTTTAGTCCAAGACTCCAAGTTAACATCTCAAGTCCATAGTCTGAAATCTTGAGTGGTTAACAAGTTTGCACTTGAAATTTTCACTTGACAACACATATGCATATAGATGTAAATCCCATGAACATCAACAAGAGGATAGATAAACCTGTATTGAAATTTACCAGCTAGAATATTTAAACCCTAATAGACGTAAGAAAATTAAAATTTGTTTCTTTCAGTAGTTTGGCGAATTTCTTATTCTGCAACTAGACAATGATACTGAAGTCAATCCAAAGAGTATATGCTGAGTTAATTTTCTCCTAAAATACTCTGATTAAAGATTTCAAAACCAAGTAAAAAATTGAGCCCTTTTTCAAAGAAGTGCAGTGCTTTCCGAGACGTGATGCAGTAAGGCAAGTAGCTGAAGCGTTTACATGCTTGTCAACAAAAACAACATTCTCATACGACTGTTGTACCAAGAAAAACTAAAAGAGATTATTTACTTGTTGACATAAGACTCCACCATAACTCGCCGTTCAGCTTTTGGAATCTTCTTAGAACCCTTTTCACGAACTCTTCGTATTTCAGATGAAACAGCAGCAGCAGTTGACCATCTATGCTGTTGAACATTTACTGCACCATTCACCTTGCTGGCAACTGCCAAGGATCAAAAAATGACTATTGATTTCACAATAAATCATAAAAACCACAACTTGAAGTTGGAATAGCTGTTTAAGTAAGAAGAGAAGAAGTTTGTAACTTACAAAAAATGGTGAAACGAGGAAACCGTCTTCTTCTGATCAAAGGAAACATCTTGATTGATTGATTATGGCCCAAATCAATCGATTTCAACATCTACTTCCACTTTCATACTCGATCTCAACAACAACACCAACATAGAGAGAGAGAGAGAGAGAGCTGGCAGGGCTGGACAGTGGGAGGAAATGACTCAATACGAGGGAACCTGTGGAGAGGGTTTTATAATTATGTAGGGTTTTTACTTATATGCATATTATATAAATTGTATTAAAATTTTAATTAAATGGCGTCAAAAATATTTTTAAATTATATAATATTGGATTTGGTGAAATGGTTAAAAATTAATTATATTATATATTGCGAGATTTTTTAAAGAAAATGTATAAAAATATTCTTTATTTCTGATAGATAAAAGTGTTGTATAAAGTTTTTTTATGTTAGTTAAAGGAAAATTAGTTAATTTTTATTAAAATTTAAAAAATATACATATATCAATGATTATTTGTTGAAATATATCTTATATTTTTGTATATATAAAATTACCATAATTATTTATTAAGATAATTTATTCATTAATTAATTTTAAATAGAAAAGTAAACGTATATAATTCAAATCAGGCAACATACTTTTTGTATTTTATTATGTAAAAATTGGATTCTACCTTCCATTACATCTATTAATTAACAATTCATTCAAATTCTATACAATAATATATGTTAAATGAATCAAATTAAAATAAAAATGATTTCCACTTATTAAAAGGTGCTAGCATTTAATTATGAATTTGTTAAAATATATAAATTAATTTAACATAATCATATAAACTTTTTTTATAAAATTAAATTCAAATATTAAAATAAATATTAAAGGAAAGGATATTGTCTCTTCCTTTACAACAATGGCCTTTTGGGGTTATGCTATTCTACATCACAATGATCTTTACTTGTCTATTGTGGGTTTTTTTTTTATATTTCTACTGCAAAATAAGATAAAATGACAGATTGTGGTTTAAGGGAATGACCTAAAGTAATAAGCTTTTTTGCAATCTCGAATTGTCTCAATTAACTTAATTTGCATTTCTTTAATAGTGAAAAGAAATAATGAGGCATGAGAGAAGCAGCCTACATGTAGCATTGAAGTAATATGAAGTTGTTCAATTAACCTATCAAAGTTCTCTCTTTTCTTGATTTGTTCAAGTGATTATCTCAAACATGAAGCATCACTTTTAAAATTTTAACAAGTTCCTAGGTCTTTTCTTTGTTCTCTTGTAACGAGATTAAAAAATATTGTCAAGTTTTCTTTTTAATCCTTTAATGCTTAGAGAATCCTATGGAGAAGATAATGCAGATATAGAGGTAGAAATTTCTCCTGATGGTGCTGTGATGAGTACGAGAATAGCTTTATTGCTTATGGTAATCTGGATATTGCCCCCTCTTCTGCTGCTGGTGGTAGAGGTACTTTTTCTATCTTCATGTGTTATAGTTTTATAATAAATGAACAAAAGAAAAACTAATTTTGATTGCCTTTTCTGGACTATTAGAAGATGTATCCTCAAGATTAACTTCTTCATTTTCCCTTTTAGAATTTTCTATTACGGATACATGTATCACTAGTTGTCCTTATTATCATTATAACTAATTTCTCATCATTGTTGTAACGGAACTGTAACATAATTATATATATATACAACCCCACCCACTCTAAGAGTAAGGAGGTTCATTCATTATCTTACATGGTATCAGACCAGTTTCTTTGATCCTCCCTATCTTTTTCGGTTCTTTGCTATTCTTTCTCTCTCCCCTTTACATTCCGCTTCTCTACAATGACCCTCTTAACTCCAGTTTCTTCTAACACCACTCTGATCTCTTCCTCTTCTGCCTTTCATGTTAATATCATTGATTTTGTTCCTGAAAACCTTGATATGACCAACTACCTTGTCTGGTCCTATTTGTTTCATCCAATTTTAGACATTTATGATCTGGTTGATCATATTTTTCACTTTGCTTCTCCACTTTCAGAATACATTTCTAATCATTCTACCACAACTGAGGTTCCCAATCCTGAGTACCATATTTGGCAAAAACTGGATCGTCTTATTCCCGACTGGATGAATGCCACTATTAAATATGAAATACTCCCACTTCTTTATCACTCAAAGACAGCTTTTGAAGTTTGGCATGCACTTGAATCTCATTTTCTTGACCGCTCCATAGCACAAGAAATGTAATTGAAAATATGTTGTGTCCGAGACCCAACTGCTTAAACTAAACACTCGTAACCCCAATGCTTAAACTGAATATGATCACTCTTAAATCGAATCCGAAACGGAATGAAAAACAATGAATCGGATCATAATGGCGAAGCAAACACATGAGCCGAAAATGAAATTGAATAAACGGTCGAAAACAAAGTATCGAACAACAGAAATATGAAACAAATACTGATTGAATCGAAACAAATAAAACCGAAATTGACATCCGATACAAATATCTTAATCATAGCGTTGGAAACCCTGGACCATTCCTATCCGACACGGATCAATGCCAGTGTAATTTTTTTTCTCTCTTATTCGTTTCTTTCATTTTTCTTTCAAATCAAAACAATTTTTCCCTCTTTGGAAACTTATCCTTCAACTCATACTAATCTCAAATTACTTGATTCCTCTTATTCATCATGTCCTTATTCTTTACCATAATAATCTCATATTCATGTCAATAAATCCATAAATCCATACACAATTTCACTTATCCTTATACTACCATATAAAAATCCGGCAGCATAACGGCTGCACCTTCAATATCCCAAACCTGCAAATAACTTGAATACACTTCTATATATATCCAAACAATTTCACATACTTCATAATCCACCGGACCCTCCGTCCGGGATCTCAGCATAAACGCAATCCTATTTCTAAACCTTTTTCAGTCATTTTTCATATCCAATTCATATTCATCATATTCAAACTCATATACAATTTCCATTAATTCATATACCAATTAATGCTTCCCTCAAACTCAATCAATCGTATTTATAAATCTTCACAATTCATATCCCATCATCAAACATGTTCATTCATATCTATACATATATATCCCAATTACATTCATAATTCAATTTAATTTGCATACATAACCAATATGTATCATCCATAGCCAATACATTTTCAATTCCATAAATCAAGTTCTTATACAATTTCATAATCCCAATACATCATGAACTAAATACTTGCAATACACTAATGGCATTCCAAGTCATTTACAAAGCCAATACCATCACTAATAATCATAAACCAAAATACACACAGTACGAAAACATGCATAAATTAAACTGATGTCTTGACGTCTTTCATCCGATCTCCTGCTTGAAATACCTGGAGATGGGGATGAAAGGGGGGGTGAGCTTGAAAGTTCGTGGATAACATGTTTATAAATCAAATGATAAGCAAAACTATTTTCAAACCTTGATTTCAGTTGATCGAAAATAGCGAAGGTTTATTTCTCAAAAACTTCTCAATTTCAAAATCTTTCATAAGCATTTACAAACAGTTTTCAAAACTCTCATAATTGAAAATCCAAATTTCTCATTTGTTGAAATTTCAAATCATTGTACAATTTATAATTTAAGTTAAAAACATGAAATGCATAACACATAAATGCAGCACATTCTAAACAAAGCAAAAACACTTAACACATCAAACACATCAAACGGTTTGGGTCGGTCCATAAAATATGACGTACTGCACATTTTCACAAAGCAGTCCTGTGCAGCCGTGAACACATATGAGAGTCCGTGAGGAACTCCATGGCCACTAGCGGGCAGCCGGGAGAAGGTTTTAAAAATGAGATCAGTGCATTGACTCCACATGAAGGACCTAACCAAACCCATATAACACGTATTCATGCTTGAAAAATCATATTGCCCGAAGGCACATTTCAGAATTGAACTTTTCAGGTCATCTCAAATTCAACATGATGTCGATCATTCACAATATCACACATGTTCACATAATCAAATTATCAATCAATTTAACACAATGAACTCAAATGAGTATTTCAACTTTATCAATTTATTCAAAAATCCATTGAATAACAATTCAAGTCATTTATGGAAAATTGTTCGAAACAATTGTAGAATTTTTTTTCGTAAATCATTTGAAAACAATGAATTTAACGATTCATAATCATTCCAAAAGCAATTGATTCCAATCATTTGTAAAACAATAGCTTATAAAACCAATACTTATAATTGACTTATAATTTGAAAGATAAACACATTACCCACCTTCTATCCATGCTTGGAGCTTGTTCCAATCCTCAAGTCTCCTAAGCCTCTCATCAATTTTCCTCATTCAAGACAAAAGCCTTAAATCATAAACATCCACAATTGATTCAATTCAACCATGAAAACTCTAAAATTGGCTTGAGAATCCACAAGCCCATACCAAACTTAAGTCAAATAAATCAAAATCTCATCAAAACTCAAAGATCAAGACTTAACTCTTAACTTAACCTTCTCCATTTTCGAATTTCTCTTGGCTTGGAAGGAAGCTCTTGACTTCTTCCATCTTTTCCCTTTGGAAACAACTCAAAAAAACCCATGGAAGCTCACAAAAATAGGAACCTTAGCTCTTCTCTCCTTTTCTCTCTTCTTCTTCTCCATCGCCAGCCCTCTCTTCTCTCATTCTCTCTTTGTTTCTTTGTCAAATTTTCGTGGCTTTCTCTTCCTCCACAGAACATCCAGCCCCTTTATATAGTGCCATGTCATTAATGAGGCCTAAAAGTCCAATTTGCCCTTCCACTTAAGCCTAAAGTCTCAACTCTTTAAGTGATGTTCCATATTTGCCCCTGAACTTTACTTTTAAATCATGTTACTTTAGGACATTATTCTCACATTAAAATGAAGGAATTTGCTAAAACTTCCTTCTAGAAAGTTGTTCTTCCTTGTCTTAATTTCATAATGCCTCAAAAATCAGTCAAATTGGAGCACTACACCAAAAGTTATAGTCCAAACATGTCGGACATATCATTCTATTCACTTCCTTCCACAAATTGGCATTCTTAAAGGATAAATTGAAATTTCATTTCTTCATAACAATTGTATCCCCATGTCTCAATTTTATTTTGCCTTAAGAATCACTTCAATCGGATCTCCACAGATCCCGAATTTCACAAAATACTGAACTATGTTCAGTAACTTTCTTGTCTCACTTCGATTCAAATAATCTTGCTCAATTAAATCTCTAAAATTCATAATTTCCATTAGAATGAAATTAATTATCTTAGGAATCCAAAGCTTCAAGAACCAAGTCATTCGGATGTCGTACGGAAAAGATATAAGCAAAAGATTTGACAATGTCGGATGAGAAAGGAAAAATAGCAAGATCAGAAGGAAACAAATCATTCCGATTATCATATGATTCAATCAAACTCTTTCAATTCAACTCCAATTGATGCAAATTTCCATGTAGAGAAAGATACATGTCTTAGGAATTCAATGCTTCAAGAATCACTTCAATTGGAGGTCGGATGAGTGAGTTATGTCCAAAAGAATAACCCATGTTTAAATCCGAAATCGATTTGAACCTATCTTGGCGCAAACGCCATAACTTTCAATCTAGAAGTCGAATTGATTTCTTTCTTTGACCATTTGAAAGTAAACTTCTATATCTATAACTCTTATGAAGACCATAAAATCAAATTCGGCCTCTAAAATGGTCAAAATCGCGTTTTTCACAAGTTGACCCGTGGTTGTCTGTTTAACGGACACATATGGCCCAAAATGTACCACTCCATCCGAGAATGTCCGTTAAACGGACATCCATGTCCGTCTAATGGACATGAGCAAAGGAAGGGGTCCTTTTGACCCGAGAAAGTCTATTTAACGGACTTCCATGTCCGTTTAACAGACATACGTTTCCCAAAACCTCTTCAACCCTTTCCAAAGCTTCTCACATCTAAACTAACATCATATACGCTTATAATCTTCACATATTTTCTTATTCAAATGCCTAACTCTTCATAATAATCGAAACAACAAATTCAATTCACAATATTCTCAAAACTCAACTAAATTGGTTCTTCAAAACCACAAATCTCAAATAAGTCATCAAAGCTGTTACTAACATCAATCTTATATAACATTATAACTTGTATCAACTATAATTCTTAACTCCGATCTCAAAAACTTGCATATTTAGTCTCGTTGGAAAGATAAAAGAACAAGCTACAACTTCAAAGAAGGCTACTTTGGCCAATTTTATTTCAATCATTCTTTAATTTCCCTTAAATCAGCATACACATTTTTATTCTCATGCAAAACTCAACATTCATGCCAACCTCACTTTCTTAATTGCACAACATTTATAACAATTCAACTATCGTTTGGAATTTATCCAAATCTCAACCTCAATTCATATGATTTCTTACATTTAATAGTATCATGCCATTTACCAAATTCCTCTCTTACTTTTGCTTAATATCTCGCATATATAACCATAGTTCATACTTAAGGTTCCTCAACTCATCATCTTTACATAAATCACATTTTCTCATCTATAAC